>JAQQSW010018026.1:0-11337 GCA_028646575.1 Pseudocheirus occidentalis | reverse complement strand
TTAAAGTATCATCCCTTCATATTCGATTCATCCTATACCCTCTATATACACATATACACACATGCTCAGATATGTACTCATATACATATATAGCCTCCTATATGGACATATGTAGGCATTCTTCAATTGTCTTGGAAGCATTTGGTGTGGGAGTTCTGAGTTCTGGGCTGTCTTCCTCCCGGTCCATGCTTTGATCATTTTTGTCCATAAAAAAGGATTCTAGAGTTTTATTGCTGTTCTTATTTTGCTTCCTTTTCCTCATGTTAGCCAGTCAATTAATTGGTTGATTTTTTTAGTTCTGTGAAACTCTGCTTCCAGGGGGGAAAGCTCTGTTCCAAATCGCTGGGGTTTTCCCAGCTGCTGGAACTGTTAGGGGGGTATTGCAAGTCCCTCCAGCTTTGGCCTGCTGAAAGCGCACCCCAAGACCACCACCCAAGACCACGATCCTGATCCAGGCCGTTCAATGCAAGAGCACTTGGCCCTGATCAATCGATTCAGCCCCCCTGCGGAGTTTGCAGGCCAGGGGCTCTGAAGCAGTTCAGTGGGGGTATCCGCTGGTTAGAGCCATTTCTGCCCTTCCCCCACTGCTTCCTTGCCCCCAGGGGTAGATTGGCCAAACTGCTTTTCCTCAAATTTAGCTTGAAAGCTTTACTCACTTTCACTGACCTTTAATCCTGGCTTATGCAGTTTGCTCCATGTGCTTTAGATCTTTTCCGAAGTAGACTTAGGCTGTGGCTTGGGAGGCTCAGCTCCTCCAGGCTGCCCGAGAGCCTGGCCATGTAGTGGTTTCAGGCTGGGCTGGTCTCAGCTCCCAGCCTGGGATGAGCCCCTCCAGCCAGCTGCCTTTCTCTAATCCCTGTTTTTCACACCTTGGTAGATGTGGAGGTGCTGGAGGCTGTAGATCTTCTCTCTTGTAGACTGGCTGCAGCTCGGCTTGGGTCCTTCCTACCACCCTGGGCTGGGGTTTCAGTTTCAAGCTGGGCCTGCTTCGGCTTGCGTCCTGCCGAGATGATCCCCTGCTGCTGAGCTGCCTTTTGTGAGAGATTTGTTTTCTATATTTTTTTGACTTTGAGAGTCCTAGAATTTGTGCAGCGTCATATTTTTATGGGTGTTTAGGGTGGCTGCATGGGAGCTGTGGGACGCTGCTGC
The DNA here is from genome assembly GCA_028646575.1 of Pseudocheirus occidentalis. NCBI lineage: Eukaryota > Metazoa > Chordata > Mammalia > Diprotodontia > Pseudocheiridae > Pseudocheirus > Pseudocheirus occidentalis. Next base: position 10,188 of record JAQQSW010018026.1, on the reverse strand, counting down.
TTCTACGCCACCATCTTGGCTCCGCCCTCTGTATACCTTTACATTAAACAAATTTTCACAACAGTCAAGTTGTAAAGAAGAATTTTTTTTTGCTTTTTGGAGGGGGGAAGGCGGGGCAATTGGAGTTAAGTGACTTGCCCAAGGTCACACAGCAAGTAAGTGTTAGGTGTGGGAAGCTGGATTTGAATTCAGGTCCCCCTAATTCCAGGGCTGGTGCTCTGTTCACTGCGCCACCAAGTCACCCCACAAAGAAAAATTTTAACCAATGGAATGAAGCACGAGTCTTTAAAAAACAAACAAACAGTAAACTAATTTCTGGAGGTGGTGTGGAAGAGTGGAAAGAGAATTAACTCTGGAGTCCATAGACATTCTGCCTTAATAATCTGTATAGCTCTAGCCAAGTCATTTCATTTCCCACAACTGTAGTTTCCTCATCTATCAAGGCAGTGGGGAAAAAGTGGAATTCCTTTTTGAGAATGGGAGGGCTTGGCATAGTTCAGCTGAGATAACTGATTAAGAATTTGTGATGGAGGGAGCAGATGATAAGTCATAAAACTTTCTCTAAGAGAATAAAAACTCAGATACATAAAAGGGAAAAGCTTTTGAGTCTTTACAACTACCTAGAAAAAAAAAACTTTAAAAAGGACCATATGTGTCTTCAGTAGGGTATCCTGGAGATTAAGTGGGATCCAGAGAAAAGATGGTGAATGGTATAACCTCCTTGGTAAAGAGGAAGTTGGAGTATATGGCCTTTGAGGTCCCTGAACTCACTAAATTACTAATATGCAGGAATACACAAATTAAAATAACTCCAAAGTATAACCTAACAGAGAGAGTAAAAAAAAAAAAATGGAGAAATTCAGTATTGGAGGAGCTGCAGAAAGCTTTGTTGTGCAGTCATTCAGTCATTTCAGACTCTTTTTGACCCCATGGACCAAAAGAGTGCCAGTCCCTTCTATCCTCCACTCTCTGCCATAGACTGTCTAAGCTCACGCTTGTTGTTTCCATGACACTATCTATCCACCACATCCTCCGCCGTCCTCTTCTCCTTTTGCCTTTAATCTTGGCCAGTATCAGAGTCTTTTCCAATGAGTCTTGCCTTCTCACAATGTGGCCAAAGTAGTTAAGCATCAGCTTCAGTATTTGACCTTCCAGTGAATAGTTTGAAATAATTTCTTTAGGTATTGACTGATTTAATCTCCTTGCTGTCCAAGGTACTTTCAAAAGTCTTCTCTAGCACCACAATTCAAAAGTGTCTACCCTGTAGCATTCAGTTTTCCTTATAACCCAGCTCTCACAGTCATACATTGCCAATGGAAAAACCATAGCCATGGGTTTTTATCAGCAAGATGATGTCTCTTTTTTAGTAGGCTGTCTAGATTTGCCATGGCTTTCCTTCCAAGGAGTAAGCATTTTTAAATTTCCTGGTGGCAATTGCCATTTGCACTGATCTTTGAGTCCAAGAATATAACATCTTACGCTGCTTCTATTTCTTCTCCCTTTGTTTGCCAAGAAGTGAGGGGACCAGTTGCTATGATTTTGGGTTGTTACTTTTTAATGCTAAGTTTAAAGTAAGCTTTTACATACTCCTTTTTCACCCTCATCAAGATGCTTCTTAATTCTTCTTTACTTTCTTGTCATCAGAGTGCTATTGTGTGCATGTCTGAGTTAAGTATGTTAATTCACTGACTTTGGAAATATTAATTGATCCAAATATTCTGGAAAACAATTTGGAATTATGTCAGACAGGTTATTAAATTTGTCATACCCTTTATCCCAGAAATCATATGTAGCCCAAGCTTCTCTGAATATGCCCATCTCTAACATGACCTTGAGAGACCTTTGAGCGTGCCCAGTTTGTTTTGCTGTTTATAATTCATTTTTGAAGAGGACCAATGACATCATGAGGTAATGTTTTGACTTGCCAGTGAACTGGATTTAAGTGAGGCAGAGTTGCACAAAGTCATAAGCCTCACTGTATTCCAAAGTCATCAAAGTCCAGTGGCAAGACAAAAGTCAGAACCACTGGCAATGACCCAGGAAGCAGTGGACGACTTTGGTGTCTTTGATGTCTGACCAAGTTCTAAGAGCTCTATATTACTTGCTTCAGCTGCCTTCAAGGCCACTGGAATGCATTGTTCTCATCTACCCATTCTACCAGGGGAAGTCTTTACATGTTTGGGGTAGACATCTCTCTAACTCACCAATGGGTTTGAGGCCTGTCGGTTACCCTCAACCTTGTTTTGGGGGTGTAGCTGCTATGCTTGCTACAGCTTCTTGGAGCCACAGGTAAGATATGAATGAAAGTTGGACAGCCCTGAAAAGGGCTCAGCAAGTCCTCATACCAGAGGTGCTAGTCCTCCCTTAGCACCCCATTGATCCCTGCCCAGTTTGTTTAATGTGGAGCTCTCTGCTTCTCCTACCACACAGATGGGGGTAACCTCCTTTGATTGGCAGCCTTTGTCTTTAAAAGTAGTGAGACTGATCCCGTTGTTGCTCTCTTTCCTGCTATACCCAGTGTGAACAATTCAGGAAAACATGGAAGAATTCAGGGAAACATTGAACTTGTGTGAAATGATACAGGATGAGTATGTTTGTGTACTTACAAAGTTCATAGGCTTGAAACTTTTTATATGGTTGTAGTCTATGTACACTTTAGGGATTTCTTACTTCTCTGGCTCACTGACCTCACCCAAGCAATCTTGGAACTTTACTATATGAAACTACTAATTTCTAATTAATTCCCCCTTAAAGTACATTTCTTTACAATGCTAAAAAAAAAACATTTATGCACAAGTGAAAGAAACAAAAGCTGGTAGGAAATAGAGACATCCACTTAGACATAACCCCCGACTGGTATCACTTACATTCGTGTCTTGGATAGGCTCCCTTTACATGTGGCTACTTCTGAGGCCTTTGTGGCTAATCTTCACTGGCATTTTACTACCTAGTCCCTCTGGCCACATGTTGCTTGAGGATCTTCCTATAATCCTCCATAGCTCTCAGTAGATGAAGGGGAGAGGAGAACGGGGTTATTGCTCACTCTTGCTGCTTTTCCCTATCTTTTGCAAGGTTGTTCTGCCCATTCCTCTTTAGTCAACCACAACAGAACAGTAGTCTGTGTAGCAGCATTTTCTTCACGTCATTCTACCTATAATTCTCTGCAGCCCCTCAGCAGATTGCATTAATTTATTTCCAAGGAGTCAGCTTGTATGGATCCATAGAAGAATTCTTCAGAATTCCTATTGTGGCAGATGGCATTAGAATTCAAAATACAGCTCTAAATCAGCATACTTCCTTTCTGAAAGATTCTTACTGTGGTTCTCATGACCTACAGCCTCATAGAAAAGCTTTCCTGTAAATCAGAAATATATCATTCTTTACAACTTCCAAGCAGGTCTCCGTCCTCAGTGGTGGTTTGAGTCATGTGTCTCCATAATATTCGCTTTTCTCCCCTCAGTGTTCCTTCTTCCTGGGTCCACATCTCCCATAGATCTAGAGGCTTAGTAAAGTCTCTAGTAACATACACACACACATCACTTTACTTCAAAGAAACTCTTGGGGGGGAGGGACAAGTGGGTAGGTTTATTTAAATTACTGAGGACTGTTTCCTTGCTATTTAAAGTCAAAATGATGAGAACATAAGATAACTAAACACTTTCCCATGTTGCCTGGGGCTCAAGATGTATCAAAATTTTTTATTCCTGAGGCACATGTAACATGATTTCAGAAGCACTGAGGTCACTGCCTCACTTTGAAAGATTTCCTCCACTCTCTATAGTTCATTGAATTTTATTAACAATTCATTACTTTGGTTCTTAAAAGTGTGGGGGTCTTCCGGGATCTCCTGTTAAACTATAGATAGGAATAACATCTTAAGGTATTACTGAAAATTTTATAGAATCTTAAATATCTGAGAGAAAGACTCTTTGGAAATAGGACTCAGAACAGAAAAAAGGATAAGTAGTTTAGGGATATAAGTGATATGTAGTGCCGGGTGGGGGAATATGGGTGATGAAAGGGAGCTTCCCAGACAACTTCCCTTATTTATTTTATCTGGAGCCAGTGTCGCTATAATCACTACGCAACGATGCACAACACCTAGCCAGCATAGGGAGGGCACTAGTCTTATACTGTGAAAGATGAAAGAGCGCCCCTTCATGGCTGTCACAGCTTACGCTCTCAGCCAATAGGAAAGGAATTAGTTCATCATTAGATGATGAGCAGGAGCAAAAGGAACTTGAGGAGTAAAAGAAGAGAAGGAAAAGGAGAGGAAAAGGAAAGGAGGATGAAGGGGAGAGGGGAGGAGAAATGGGAAGAGGTGATGAAGTTAGAGCTATAATGAGGTAATCGTTTCTCAAGTTTTCATATTTGAACTCCTTTGTCTATTTTACACATAAAGAAATATTTGTGCTAATTGTTTGTAAAGTTCATGATACATTATTTTTTTTCAAGTTTTAGAATAAACTGAGTGGTTTAGTGGATAGAGATTTGGCTGTAGGGTCATAAAATGGGCTCAAATCCCACCTCTAACATGTACTGGTTGAGTGACACAGACATTGGGCAGTGACCCAAGCAGGGGGCAGCTGGGTGGTGCATTGGATAGGGTGCTGGGCTTGGGAAATGCTGGAAGACACAGCATCTTCCTGAGTTCAAATCCAGCCTCAGACACTTACTGGCTATGTGACCCTGGGCAAGATATTTGATCCTGTTTGCCACAGTTTCCTCATCTGTAAAATGAGCTGGAAGAAGGAAACGGCAAACCGCTCCAGTGTCTCTGCCTAGAAAACCCCAAATGGGGTCATGAAGAGTCTGGCATGACTGAAAAGGATTGAACAGCACCAAGATATAAGCAGATTTCTAGCATTATCAGTTGCAGTAAAGTTGTTGATCTGGACTGATGGAGACATTTCTCACTGGAAGTTTCTTATGCTATTGAAATCATGCGTCCAAAAGACAACGTATGCTACCCACCCACCCCTGACAGAGAGGTGATAGACTAAATACATAGAACGACACATACATTTCTGGATATGGTCAAAATGAGATAGTGTTTTGCTTGACTGTATTTATTAGAGTTTTCTTTTTTATTTTCTTCATTAGAAAGAGAGGGAGAGAGAAAATTAATGCTTGTTAATTGAAAAGAAAATTCAAATAAAAAAAATCACACATTCAGATCAAATATGTGTATGTGTGTAAATCAACATTATTTTTTTATATAGTTATCATCCTCCAGCCTCAACTCATCCCTGGGATGCTTTCCTTGATCCCCATAATTGTCAAAGCTTTCTCCTTACCACTTAATTCCTGAACCAAGTCTATATTATATCCTAAATTAAGTGAATTGAACACGTTACATGCAAGTTGTAGAAAGTAAGATCCCTAAGGACAGGAAATATTTCACTTTAGTCTTTTTCTTTTTTCTTTTTTTATCAATCGATCAATCAAGAAGTATTTATTTAGCAATTACTATGTGCCAGGCATTGTGTTAGAAGCTGAGGACATAAGTACAAAGAATGAAACAATCCCTACTCAATTAACTTATATTCTAATTGGGGAGACAAATGCATATAAACATACATATCACGTAGCTGTAACATGAAGAAACTCAAACATGTACAAAGAGTTCACTACAAAGTAATCTTTTTCTTGCCCTTTTTTTTTTGCTTTATGCTTTTTCTACACAATATTTAGTATATAGTAGGTACTTGATATCTGTTGAATTGTTTTAACTTAAGGATCATCCCCATAAAGCCAAATACAGAGAAGAAAGGATAAATATTTCGTCACTTTAGTTTTGTAGGCCTTTAACACTTAAGTTTTGTATGTCTGTATTCTTTCCCCTCACATTTTGTACTTTTTGCTATTTGATCCAAAGTGAAATAAAATTACAGTTTGGTTACAGTTTTCAGCATTAAAAAAAAACAACCCTCATTGCTACCTGGTAAGATTGGTATATAGTAATTTCTTTGGTAATTTTATTCAGATCTCCTGAAAGCATAAAGATTTTGGATCATTATAACTATCTTTATTTTTTCTTTTTTACTTTTGGAGGAGGGAAGGCAAGGCAATTGGGGTTAAGTGACTTGCACACACAGCTATATGTTGAGTGTTTGGATAGGATTTGAACTCAGGTCCTCCTGACTCTAGGGTAGGTGCTCTATTCGCTGCACCCCCTAGCTGCACTTATAACTACCTTTAAGAGAGACAGCAATACAGAGTAGATAGAGAACTGACCTCAGAGTGGCGAAGACACAATCAAGTTTTGCTTCTAATACATAGTGTTTATGTGTCCCTGGACAAGTCACAGTTGTCTCAGGGATAGAGATGATTCTCTGATGCTGTAAATTGTAGTGACTATGCTGACCTGTTCTAGTAGAGGGAGATTCTTTACCAAGAAATTTCTTATAATATGAAATCATAAATCTAGTCACTTTGCTTTATGAATTATCTTAATTTATTTCATTATAAAAATAATACCCATTTCTTTCCCTATATTTTTAATCTGAACATAATCTGTCTTTATATTTGTGATTAATTCTCATATTATTTTTAATTTTGTCTGATTTCCTGGGTTTTGAAAATGATATTTGACATTTAATTTGGGCATCATGATTTTCAACTTGGCAGGACATTTTAGTTTTGCATATTCTAATGAACTGGCATTATCTCCATCCATTTCTTGCTCAAAGTAAAATTGCATAAATTTATCACCCTTGAACGACTGGCACAAACTTGTTATTTTCATATTTTTATAGCTCCTTTTATTCAGAATTGATGTTGAGATCTTGAATCCATTTAGGTTCTGTGAATGTTGATTATTGTACATACAGGTTGATGGTATTATTTTTCAGGATATTATTCTAATTTTGTTAATCTGGTTTATTTAATAGACCTATATAAACTGATGCAGAGTGAAGTGAGCAGAACCAGGAGAATAATTTATATAATAACAACCTGTAAATAAAAACAACTGAAAGACTTAAAAAAATATGATCAACACAATAACCAGTCATAATTCCAGAGGACTCGTGATGAAATATGCTACCCACATCCTGACAGAGAGGTGGCCTCAATGTGTAGATTGAGACACTTTTTTTCATTATGGTCAAAGTGGAAATTTGCTTTGCTTGATTATGTGTGTATTTGTGTATGTATACATATATAAAGGAAAGGAGAATAAAATCATTGTAAAATGTATGTAATCTTTGTGAAATGTACACACACACACATAGATATTAGAAAGAATTAGAAAGATTTTATTTTTTCTTTTTCTGAAAGTGAAAAAAAGAAAATTTTGCTAATTAAAAAATTTTAACTGTATTTTTTAAGGTTTTCTCCTGAAACCAAGGTTATGATAGTGTGAATGATAGTTACAAGGCAGCAGGAGCATCCTGCTTTTCCAATTTTGAGTTGGAGACAACACATATCTAAAATAGATCTTCTATTATTAATTAAACATTCTCATTATTGATAGTTAATCAAAAGGAGTATATGTCCGAGGCCATTAACTTTGCCACCTTTTAAAGTATGCCCTATTTTTGTGGGAGGGGCCTTACAGTGGGATCAATGTTCTAGGCTGGGGGTAGGGGCAAAAAGGGGAGAAAATTTGTAACTCAAAACCTTGTGGAAATGAATGATGTAACCAAGAAAATATATTAAAATTAAAAAAAAATAAAGTATGCCCTATTTATTGAAGGATAGTGGAGTGATGATAAAGATCACAGGAAGTATGAATCAAGGGCATTACCTTTGCTGAACTTACATAACAAATTCACCATGGATAGTTCCACTTTGGCACAATATATGGCTATAATACGAGTAACTCAGCACCAAAACCAGGGGAATACTTATAGGTCAAGGGAAAGATGCCCAGGAACACTTGATCCCTGCATCTGCATGGTTCTGTTATGGCAAGATCCTATCTGTCTCCATTCCTCTTTCTTCAAGTTCTAAATGACTGTGTGAATGTAGTATGCTGAGGGCTAGTTTCTAAAATACTTTCAATGAAAACCTTGTTTGTCATTGCTTAAATTATTTTTTTTTACCCAAGTAAAATAATTCTGACCCTTCTGCAATTCCAGACTGAGGAGGCTGCCATTCTTCCTGGATCTATTGGCTCCAATTGTTTCTTCCTTGCCCTGCATGGTGCAGTCATACTGCTTTTAATACCAGTAGACAAAGTTAGCTGTACAGAGAACTAATAGAATTTGAAGCGTGAAAGATTAAAGCTACAAGTCCAAGATCAGTCTTTCAAAGGCAGATTCTTCCATATAGAATCACTAATGAGAACATTAAGGATCCATAAAAGTCAGATACAGAGAAGTGGTGAAAGTACTAGATTCTTTCAGAATCACTTTATTAAGTAAACAATTTGCATATGCCTAAAATTCCTGGTTCTAAAAAAAATGTGAGTTCCTGAAAGTTCCACAGTGGCATGGATAAAGAGTAGGAGAGCTCATCTGGAAGGAGGGAAAAGCAGGACCAGTTGTTCCCATTTCCTCAAAATTTCAAATCAAGGAAAAATATGCGATTTTTTCCTGGCTAACTCTTGTACATCCTTTCTTTCATAGGCTCTGTTATGATACAATTGACTTGGGGGATGCCTCTCACTTCTTTCCTCTGGTTTATTAGCTTCTACAAGGTGAAACTTGGGAACATCAATATCAAGCACTCCCCAGTGAGTATCCATCAGTTCATTCATCTCATTAGCTTGTTTAATTTGTTACAGTTAGATTGGACCTGAGAACATCAACAGAACATGCCAAAGATTGGCCATTAACTCCCACTTGCAGGTACACAGGTTCACAAGGCATAAAACATGGAATAGATTTTATTTACACAGTAAAGAAGGCAGAAAAGATTTATGCTTGAGAGTACAAAAATTAAGAAACTTTCCATTCCCTTCTACTTCCTCCCACTCCTCAGTAAAGTATATGGTTTATATGACTTTTAGAGTTATTCTCATTGGAATACCTAGCAAAGGTTAACAACTTTAGCAACTTGGGGTTTATTGAAGAGTAGGGAGATGTACCTCCTTGTGGTAGGCCATTCCTCCAGAGACTTATACACATGACTTACAGTACTATCCTAAGTGGGGATGCAATGAAGAATAAGATGATGAATTGCTCCTCGGCTGAGTGTTCTCCATTGCTCTCTCCTGGATGTCTCTGTTCCCTGATAAGTATTTACACTGAGCCATTTCTACCAGCTGCTACTGCCTGTTTTCAGCTGTGATGTAACTTCTTCCCTGTAGGTGAACAGAGTTTGTCAATTCTTTAGCGTATAGCTCAAAAAGCTATGTTTAGTTTTTCTGATGCAGACACCAGCCATAGGTAAAGAAGCTCTTACATATTTTAAACCTATGTTTTGAATTCTTTCACTGTTAACTATTATTTTACTTAAAGTATGAAAATTCCTTTCCACCTAAATTAAATTACATATTTGCTGCCATACCAATCAATCTACCAAATAATTACTTTATAGAACTAGAAAAAATAGTGAAAAAATTCATTTGAAAGAACAAAAAGTCCAGAATATCAAGGCAATTAATGAAAAGAAATGTTAGGGAAGCTGGCCTAGCCATACCAGATTTTAATCTCTATTATAAAGCAGCAGTCCTCAAAACTGCCTGGTACTGGCTAAGGGATAGAGTAGTGGATCAATGGAATAGATTGGGTACAAAAGACTCAGTAGTCAACAACTATAGTAACATACTATTTGATAAGCCCAAAGACCCCAGTTTCTGGGTTAAGAATTCACTACTTGACAAAAAATACTGGGATTGGAATATAGTAGGGCAGAAACTGGGCATAGACCATCATCTAATGCCATACACCAAAGTCAAGTCTAAATGGGTGCATGATCTAGGTATAAAGGATGATACTGTAAATAAGGTAGGGAGGCAAGGAATAGTTTACCTGTCAGATTTATGGAGGAGGGAAGACCTCCACAGCCTGAGTCTACTTCAGAGAAGATCTAAAGCACCTGGAGCAAACTGCATAAGCCAGGATTAAAGGTCAGTGAAAGTGAGTGAAGCTTTCAAGCTAAATTTGGGGGAGGAAAAGCAGGTCAGCCAATCTACCCCCGGGGCAAAGAAGCAGTGGGGGAAGGGCAGAAACTGCTGTAACCAGTGGATGCCCCCACTGGGCTGCTTCAGAGGCCCTGGCCTGCAGACTCTGCAGGGGG
>JAQQSW010018025.1:0-11337 GCA_028646575.1 Pseudocheirus occidentalis | reverse complement strand
ACTGAGGTTTGTTGGAAATCAAGGGGTGGAAGGTTTGTGTGCTTGTCTAAGAACTTTATTTGGAGACTAAAGTTAATGGTTGCCCCACAAGTGGAAGATCAGTATATTGTGAATTGTTGATTGAATCAATTCCCTCTTAGGGAAACTAGGTCATTCTTTTTGTTAATTGATTGATTGAATCTTTAAATGTGAAGCTGGTTTCTCCCTTAGGGAAACCAGCTGATTCTTCTCTTGTTACTTTCCTTGTTCTGAAGATTGTATATAATATTATGAATTGTTCATACTGTGAACATTGTACTGAATCTAGATTTGTAATGGAATAAACAAAGTGTTCACTAATACTGTGTAATCCAAATCTTAAAAGCTGTTCAGAGTAGCATTCTTTTAGATATCTACTGTTGATTGGCTTTACACATAGTAGTATTCAATTACATTAATATACCACCACTTGTTCAGCCATTCCCTTATTGACGCATATCCCCTCACTTTCGAATTCTTTACCACAGCAAAAAGTGCTGCTATAAGTATTTTTGTACATGTGGGTCCCCTTCTCCATTTTTATGATCTCTTTGAGATACAGACCTTGAAGTGGTATTGCTGCTTCCAAGGGTAAGCACATTTTTATAGCCCTTTGCACATAGTTCCAAATTGCTCTCCAGGATGGTTGGATCAGTTTACAATTCCACCAACAATGCATTAGTGTTTCAATTTTCCTATGTTGTCGCTACTATTTACCATTTTCCTGTTTTGTCATGTCAATCAATCTTATAGGTGTAAGGTAGTACCCCAGAGTTATTTTGATTTGTATTTCTCTAGTAAGTAGTGATTTAGAACATTTTTTTCATATAAATATAGATAACTTTAATTTCTTCCTCTGAAAACTGCCTGTTCACATCCTTTGACCATTTGTCAATTGGGAAATATCTTGTATTCCTATAAATTTGACTTAGCTCTCTGTATATTTTAGAGGACTTTATCAGACACACTGGCTATAAAAAAATTCTCTTCCACATTTCTGCTCCCCTTCTGATCTTGGTTACATTGACTTTGCTTTTGCAAATTGTTTTTTGCAAAACAATTTAATGTGATCACAATAATTTATTTTGCATTGCTATAACACCATGCACTAGAAGATTCCCAAAAGAATGCAACTATAAACAGCTTTTAAGGTTCTGATTACACAATATAGTGAACAATTTATTCCATGACAAATCAAGGCAAACATTCACAACAAATCACAATATAATATTCACTCAGTTGTTTCACAATACAATAATCAATACTTAATCATTCAATCAATTCATAATACAATAATCAATCTTTCACTCATGGAGTAATCATTAAATTAACAGTCACTAATTTAGCAATTAGTCACTAAATACAGTCATTAGAAAATTGCACAAACCCTCCACCCCTTGGTGTTTTCATGTGTCTAAGGGGAGGCCTTTTCTTCATCTTGATTTAGGATGGTCTCTCAGATTCCCTGGATCCCCTTCCATGGTCCCAGCTCCTTTCTGAACCCACCAAATAGTCACCTGGATTCAGGGGCAGATGACTCCCAGGTTCTCATCCATCCCTCCAGGAAGTTCTTGTTACACATTGAAGTTCACAGGGTCCTGAACACCTCAAAACCTTCTCCATCAACCTGACAGGTAAACTTCCTTGCTTTCTGGTTTGCATATAGTATCAGCCTTTATATCTAAATTGTGTACTCATTTTGACTGTATTTTGGTATATGATGTAAGATGTTGATCTGTGCCTTGTTTCTGCCACACTGTTTTCCCGTTTTCCCCACAGTTTTTGTTAAATAGTGAGTTTTTATCCTAGAAGCTGGAGTCTTTGGGTGTATCAAACAGTAGATTACTACAGCCATTGACTACTGTTTCTTGTGTATCTAACCTATTCCACTGATCCAGCACTCTGTTTCTTAGCAAGTACCAAGTGGTTTTGATGATTGCTGCTTTATAGTACAGTTTAAGAACTAGTACAGCTGGACCATTTCCCCTTGCATTCTTTACATTAATTTCCTTGATATTCTGGAACTTCTGTTCTTCCAGATGAATTTTGTTATTGTTACTGTTACTTATTTGTACATAGTTGTTTGGATCTTGTCTCTCCTGCCCCTTAGACCATTTATGAGCTCTTTTACAACTGGGACTTTCTATTCCTAATGCTTTGTGTAGTGCCAGACACATAGTAGGTGCCTAACAAATGTTTATTGATTTGACTTGTATTCATTTAAGTTTTCTATATTGGTAGGTGAATTCTGACATTCTGTAGTTATTTAAAGTAAGATTTACTTTTATATCTTCTGGATCTTGTTAATAATAAACAGAAAGTTATAATGGAGGGGAAGATTTTTAAGTATTTTATTTTTTCCAATTATATGTAAAGACATTTTTTAGTGTTCATTTTTACAAAATTTTGAATTCCACTTTTCCTTTACTTCCTACACCTCTCCTATTCCCTCCTTCTAAGATGGTAAAGATTTGTATATAGGTTATATTTGCTCAGTCATGTAAAAAAATTTCCATATTAAGTCATAATTGTGAAAGAAGAGAACAAAAGAGAAAAACATGAAAAAATAAAGAAAATGAAAATAGTATGCTTCAAGTTGCAAGTTCTTCGATTCTTACTCTGGATGTGAATAACATTTTCCATCATGAGTCCTTTGTAATTATCCTAGATCATTGTACTGTTGAAAAGAGCTGTCATTTACAATTGACCATTATACAATGCCATTGTTACTGTTTACGTTGTTCTCCTGGTTCTACTTATTTCACTTCCATCAGTTCATGTAAGATTTCTAGAACTTTCTGAAATCCATCTGCCCATATTTTGTTATTGCCAAAAGTATTCCGTTATGTTCATACACCATAGCATGTTCACCCATTCCTCAGTTGAAAGACATCTAAGGGGAAGATTTTGTGATAGATGGGGTTTTTATGCATATGAGCATAAAAGAGGTGAGAGTAAAAATGATCTGGGGACTGGTAGATCCAGGATCTGAATAGGATCATATAGACAAATGGAATGAAGCTTAAAAGTAGGAAAGTTATTGAGTGATGGGAGCAGAGAAAGAATCTGGAATTGTAAATGAGGTGTAGACAAAGTGTATTCCTAATTCTTTTCCTAGCCCAGATTGTGGAAGAAAATGAGATAATATGTAAACAATATAGGGCAAGTAGCCAGGAATATAAGGTCTTCTGGGGAAGAAATTCTTTACTTGGGATCCATAATATCACCATCACTCCAGGGTCCTGCCCCCAGGGTCTGTCTCTAAATTTCAGGGAGGTCTGAGAACTAGGATGAGGTAAAAAAAAAAAAAGCAAGCAAGCAAACAAACAAAAACACTATATCTTTCTCTGACCTCAAATGAAATTTAGCATTTCCTTCAATTATTAAAGAACAAAACAAAATAAATGTTTTTTTTTCTTAGAAAGGCTCCACAAGCTTCACTAGAATGCAGAGTCCAGGATATACATACAAACAGAATAAGAACTTATGATCTAGGGAAAGTGAGCTTTCCTTCAGAGCAAGATGGCAGGATTATGAAAGGAAGAATTTAGATGAAGAGGAATTTGTTAAAAATTTTTAAATTGAGGTGAAAGAACACAATGGAAGGGAAATACAGAAAAGGATGAATATTTGTGAAAGGTAGGGATGGGTAGGAGGGATAGGATTGAGAGAGTGTGCCATGGGCCACCTGATAGCCAGAATCAGGTGTGAGCAGAGACATGAGATGAACCATGGCCAAGTGAGTAGTTCAGGATAGAACTCCAAACTCCATTTATTTATGCAATGAGCAATGTTTTTATAGAGCAATTTGACAAAGAAGGTAATTAATGGTCACTATGTTTTACGTTATTGTTTTGTTTAGTTCCATGACATCAGGCAAATCTTGAAGGCTATCATGTCCATACTTTACCTAGTGTTCCCATTTCACACTGGACAGGCTATACACTCCCTTGTACTTAGTTCTTTTTGCATCCCTACTATCCGGGTGAGTAAGAATTTAGGGTGCTCTCTTCCCTGCACATTATGGAGAGTAGTGAGCCAGCCTCTGATTTGCCTGGGAGCAGCATCAAGAAGCCAGCTTCTTCGGCATCCTGATGGGATCTGGCCCTCAACAAGAGTGGAAATGATAGCAGGGGAAGATGGCTTTCGGGATCAGTATGTTACCTTTTATGTAGAAGAAGGAAAATTGATAAAGATATTGGCGATTCAGTTTACTTGGTTATAAGAACCCCAGATATCTCACAGGACCCACATCCATTATTATTATTATTATTATTTTGCTTTTTCCTTCATTCTAAGATGACAAGATATAATTGATCTGTTATCAGAAGTTATCTTTCATGGACAGAGCTTGACCTCTGTTAAGGTCTGGTGACCTTTGTGACATTATGGCAATAAGAGTTCTAGTATCTTGGGCATTGGTCTTGTTTAGGCTCTTGGTGGTTAAAGTTCTCATTTTTGTGTGTTAAAGTAATATGGACGGATAAATGATTGCTGCATTTCTTATCATTTGCACTAAGTAATAAAGCATTGTATGTTTTTTGTTTTTATTTTTAACTTTCTCAACCTCCCTCAAAGGATATTTAGACATATGTGATTGGGAGGAAAATAGAAGACTCAAGTGCTAACTCATGCTATCTATCAGGAAAATTACAAAGTGACTCCTTAAATATGCATAATTCTTTATCATTAACAGAGTCACTTTATATCCATTATATCATTTGACCTTCCTGACAACACAGTGAGATGGACAGGACAGTTATTAATCTTCCCATTTCACAGGTAAGAAAATTGAGGGACTCAAAGTTTGCCCAAACTCACATAACTGATAATCAATAGAGCCAGCAATAGAACCTAGGACACCTGACTCCCAATTTAGTTTTTTTCCAACTTTCTTCTTCCCTTTCCCTTTTCCCATAAATAATTTAATTGTTCCCACTCATTAAACTGTCCATTAAACAAAGTTAATCTAATAAACTTATCACCTTGAGATATTACATAAAGTTTTGCTTAGTTATTTTCAGTTGTGTCTGACTTGCTGTGATTACATTTTGTGGTTTTCTTGGCAAAGATACTGAAGTGATTTGCTATTTCCTTCTCCAGCTCATTTTACAGATAAGGAAATTCAGATAAACAGAATGAAGTGACTTGCCCAGGGTCACACAGCTAGCATCTGAGATTGGATTTGAACTCAGATCTTCCTGACTCTAAATCAGGTGCTCTATTTATTGTACCACCTAGCATAAAGTTGCCCTTCACAAAAATAGCTCTATTTGAAGACTCAGGAAGGAAGAGTGGCTAAGAGCTCTGGGTCTGGAGTCAGAAGAACTGGATTCATATACTAGCTTTACCACATACTGCATATGTGAACTTGGGAAAGTCACAGAATTTCTCTGGGCATCAATTTCTTCACTGGCAAAATGACAGGTACGGTCTTTGAGCTAAACATAAGGGAGCATAATGCTTATACCAAAGAAGAGAATCCCTAATGATCAACCCTTGTGATGGAATATATTAAGTCTCAGAAAGCTTCTTGCATGTCTTTAGATCCTTGGTGGCAGAGCAATTACTTTGACCAGATGTAAGTCTGGTCTCAGTGATAACATTTTATACCATATTCACCTAGCTATATGCCAACAGAAAATCCAATTTTTCCCATGTAAACAATCTGTACTAATTCAATAGACACAGAGTTGGAAGACTGTGATAGAGATGGGCCAGTTGAAAATTTGATCCTATTCTCTCCATGGTATAGAGCTGATCTACCGTAATTAGTGGATTTGATCAAAGGACTCCAAAACCCCATGTCAAGCAGTCTAATTCCAAGTATATCGATAACAACACACATATTAGGTTGTTTGTTGATCTTAATTATTGCCCATGGTCCTTGTTTATTTTCTTCTTTAAATTCAAACATAAGTTTAATACTCTGAGGATTTTAAAGTACTTTTTTCTGTAACTTTTTCTTTCCCCTAAGAGAATAAAAAGATTACAGTTCAATTGGCAACTGTCCACTGTTAAATGGAAAAGCAGAATTGCAGCATGACCAGGGGAATGGATAAGAGTGGGCAGGCCATAACCCCCTAGCACAGAAGGACAGCGGCAAACTATCAAGCTCAATGAATTAAATTGCCTGTGGTTCCTAACATTCAATCATCTGCACTTCTGATGTCCTTTCCTGCATATCTACTCCTTGATAAGTTTACTTTGGATTATCAATGATTTGTCTCAAGCCCTTTTTGGATTTTTTTGTGATGAAACCTACTATTTATTTTTTTCTTGGAGAAGTCTTTTCCTTGCCCCAGAACCTTTGGTTATTTCAGCTATTTTGACCCTGGGCTCCATTTATTGACTAATACTTTGGCACTACACACAATGTTTCATTTTTCCTTAAACTGAGACCTGGGAAGAACCCTAGCTTACAAAGGGCAAGGTCTCCCACTGCATCCAGAGTCATTGACAATCATCTTAACCTGTCTTGCTGTGGGACTCTAATGACTCTGGAGGAGAGAATAAGGCTAATGACCTTGTATGGCTCTGCCTTACTCAAATCCAATTCACTTGTAAGTCAAGACATCACTCTCCTGATGGCATTTATCCTCTTCAAGAACCACAGATGAGCAACAACAGCAATCTCCCTATCTCCCTCTCACTCACTGGAGATCAGCCTCTTAAATGGAGGTTCCTACTCTCTCTATATCCAATCCTCCAGGCAGGGCCAGTTAGAACAGGAAAGCTATTCACAAATTTGTAAGGCACTCATTTAAGATAATATATCATTGTTCAGGAAAGTTATAGATAAACAAATGATAACTTATTTATTAAGTACTCACTATGTTCCAAACATTGGGCTAAGTGCTGGGGACAAATACAAACAAGCAAGATAGTGCCTGCCCTCAAGGAATTTATATTAATCTTGGCAATCCACCATTAAATAAGGTAATTAATAGCTTGGAGGGATTTAAAGCAGATTCACACAAAGGACCAAAGAGGTAGAGAATAGTTCCAATGAGGAAAGGTTTAAAACAATGGGACTGTCAAATCTGGAATGGAAAAGGCTGGGAAATATAATCTAAGAAGAATGCTTAAGAGGAATGAGAGCTAAATAGATTCAAAAGAGATGCATTATTAACCTAGTTTTGTCACTAACTTGCTGTGTGACCTTGGGAAATCCATATCAGCTCTCTGAACCTCAGGCTCATTATTCCCATAATATGTAAAATAAGTACTGCTGAATGGAACTCAATGCTCTTCACAGAAGCAAGGCGATTCATTTAACTCCTCCCTAATTGCTTCTCTCTCTTAGTACCCACAGCGGATGTTCAAACCATGTCTTCTTTCCTAAATCCTCCCACAACACCCACTCCTGCAAGCATCGTAGCCTGAACACTGCCTTATACTTTAGTGGGAAAATAGTGCTCATTCACTCTGTGCTCCCTCAGCCCCCGCTTCCTTCATCTCAAACTCCTTGACATAAATGCCCACTCTATGCCAATTTTTAATGAAAAGGTGGCCCTTCTATTTGCTAAAGATTACCGTTGCTCCTGTTTCCTTGATTCCATCTCTTCTCCCCCATCTTCTTCAGTACCTTGTCCTCAATATTGACTCTCTATTCTTCAATTTCTCCCTATCCTTAGGTTCCTTCTCTGCTATCTAAATTTCACTTATCTTTCTTCCATCTCCCAGATAAACTGCTTGAAAAATCTGTCTACACTCATCATCTTTATTTTTCCTCTCTTACTTGCTTCTAAATCCTGTACAGTCTGGTTTCACATTTTACCACTCAACTGACATTACTCTCTCCAAAGTTCCCAGTGATTTCTTAATTGCCAAATCCAGTTACTTTTTTTTTGGATATTGTCCTTCCTGATTTCTCTATAGCATTTGGCCCTCTTTACCAGGCTCTCCTCAAGATTCTGTCCTTTCTGTTTTTTTTTTTTTTCTGGACTCTGTTTACTCTGACCACTCCTGACCACTCTCAGTTTCCTTTGCTGGGTCATCATCCTTAATTTATCCCCAGTCATGTCTGTACTCTAAATCTCCATCCCTCTCCTCCTCTTTCTCTGTACTATCTTTCAGCAAACTCATCTAAACACATGGATTTAATTATCATCTCTATTCTTACGACTGTACCATGAGAGAAATGATCACTGGTAACCAATGATTTGGGGAGATCCACAGTTCCCCATTTTGTAAAATCTTCATTTTAAAGGTCAGTCTCTGAAGGACATTACTGATAATGAGATTGAATTAAGTATCTCCTCAATAATGGTTAGACCCCACCCAAACTTAAAAGGATTTTAATCTAAAGTGAAGAAGCCTATTGTGCTCTATTCAGGCACCAATGGTGATAAGTTCTTTGATTATATTGTATAAGGCTGGACAATTAAAGGTACATTCCTCCTGCCCTTCATTAGAATGGTTCCACCTCTTATTGTAATAGTCATTCTTTTCCTTAATTGTTAACCAATAAGAGTTGATTGCCACCCTCAAGAACCCCCACTCTTCCAAGAGCATATAACCTGAGCCCACCACTATGATTCATCTTTGGTGTGAGAGAGATGGTCAAATAACCATTCATTTTATTAATAAAATGCTAGTACTTTTAATAAAATGATTCATTACCAAGAACCTATGTATCTTGAACTTCTGAAACATCTCAATCCAAATAGAATGAACTATATACCTGCTACATAATAACTACTTAATAAATGAATCTTGATTGGTTAATTGACTATTGTACTCTATTACAATGCTAAGAACATAGTAGTTCCTCAATAAACACTTATTGATCATTTATGATGTGTATTTAAAAGTAGATTTTGTAAATATTATACAAGATAGGTTTAATTACTGCCTAACATTATGAGGATGGAAGAAGAAGAAATAGACTGAAGTTATTTCACAAGAGATTTTTATCATGAACAGTATATTATCAACTAGTGCTATGAAACTCCTTGTGGGTAGAGTAGTGTATTTGAAAGAATATTACACTAGATGTCAAGAGACCTGGTTCTTACTTTGGTTCTACCACTAACTTACTATAGGAATTTTGATAATTCATATTTTTTGAAACTTTTTTTTGTCCCCTGTAAAATAGATGATTGAACTACATAATCTCTAAAGTTTTATTTTTCTATGATCTTTAAAAATTAGAAGAGATGCATATCTATGAGGCTTGATGTACAAGCATGCCAAAATATGAATATTTGGGCATTTTATATGAAGGCATATCATGTGGGAAAAATTCCCTTCAAATACCACAGCAACACAGATAAAATGGCATGCAGCATATGGGAGGATGGAAGTTTTCCATTTAGACTTCAAGTTCACTGCTGATGAAGGCATCTGTTGATTTACCATGATAAGAATTTGAGTCTCAGAAATCTTGGACCAACTTTGTTGGAATTTTTTTTTGGTTGCAATTTTCAAGTTGCACATATATTTATTTTTTTCCCTAGCAAAGTTAATTTTTCTAGGCACTGCATCTGTGTAGGGCTCATCTGCTAAATCACCTAGACCTTAGATTATTTTTCATTTTGTCTTTATTAGAACCACTGCATGGGAATATGTCACAAGGTAAAGGAGGAAACTTCATAAATATTGAAAAGTGTTCAATATGACATCAGAATACCTAGGTTCAAAACCCTCCTATGATATTTTTAAGTTGCATGACCTTAGGCAAGTTGTCATATATTATTTCCATGAGCCTCAATGAGGCAGCATGAAATAGTTGGAGAAAAAATAAATGTTGGGTGCAGGGAGAGAAATTTAAATCCAAGATCCTTTATTTGCTGCTTATGTAGGAAGTCACTGAAACTCTTGGAGCTATAGTTTCTTCCTCTGTAAAATGTCATAGTGGACAGAATATTGGATGTACAGTTGGACAAACTTGAGTTCAAGTATTTCTTCAAATATTTATTAACTGTGTGACCTTGGGCAAGTAATTTTATCTGTGCCTATCTCAGTTTTTTTCACCTGTAAATTGGGAGTAATAACACCTACCTCACAGGGTTGTTGTGACAATTTAATGAGATAATGGTAAAGTATGCTACAACCTTTAAAACATTATGTAATTGCTAGCTCTTAATAATAAATCAAGGAGCCAAAGTGGTGGCATAGGAGCAGCAAGGTTCTGCAGCTCCCACACAGCCAACATAAATACCCAATAAAACATGACCCTAAACAAATTCTAGGGCTCTCAAACTCACAAAAATAAAGAAAACACATCTCTTGTTGAAGGCAGCTTGGCAGGAGGGGCTCATTGTGGCAGGCAGGGAGCCAAGGCCAGCCCAGCCCCCGACGGAAACTTGGCCAGGCCCCAGGGTGGTTGGGAGGAGCTGAGCCACAGTCAGTGTACAAGAGAGAAGATCTAAAGCACCTTGAACAATTTTGACATCTATCAAGGGGTGGAAAATAAGGATTAGAGAAAGGCAGCTCTGCAGGAGAGTCTCAACGCAGCATGCAGGGAGCGGAGGCAAGCCTAGACTGAAATAGAAACCATGGCCAGGCCCCAAGGTAGTCCGGGAGTACCAAGCCTCCCAAGCTGCAGTGTGAGTCTACTTCAGAGAAGATCTACAGCACCTGGAGGGATCTTCACATCTATTAAGCAAGGACTAGAGAAGTTCAGTGAAAGTGAAATTTTCAAACTAAATGTGGGAGGGGAAAAGCAGTTCTGCCATTATGTCCCCAGGGAAAGGAAGTGGTGGGGGAAGGGCAGGAACTGCTGTAACCAGCAGCTGCCCTGATTTCAGAGTCCCTGGCCTGTGGATGCTGCAGGGGGGCTGAGTCAATTGATCAGGGCCAAGTGCTCTTGCATTGAGCGGCCTGGATCTGGATCATGGTCTTGGGTGGTGGTCCTGGAGTGCACTTTCAGCAAGCCAAAGCGGGGGGGGGGGTGCAGCACCCCCACAATAGCTCAAGCAGCTGGGAAAACCCCAGTGATTTGGAACAGAGCTTTCCCTTCTAGAAGCAGAGTTCCAGAAAGCTAAAATACCAACCAATTAATTGACTCACCAAGACAAGGAAAATGAAGCAAAATAAGAACAGCAATAAAACTCTAGAATCCTTTTTTGTGGACAAAAAGCATCAAAGCATGGAATGGGAGGAAGACAACACATTCAGAAACCCCACACCAAATGCTTCCAAGACACTTGAAGAATGCCTAGAAGCAATAGATAAACTGAAAAAGGACTTTGAAAAACAAGTAAGAGAAGTGGAGGAAAAATTGGGAAGAGAAATGAGAATGATGTGAGAAAATCATGAAAAGGGAGTCAAGAACCTGACTAAAGAAAACAGCACTTTAAAAAATAGATTAAC
>JAQQSW010018024.1:0-11337 GCA_028646575.1 Pseudocheirus occidentalis | reverse complement strand
GACCTGCTCTTCTCCTCCCCAGTTAGCAAAATCCACTGACCTTTCTCTTAGCCTTTTTTTCTTCTGGCCTGATAAATGTGGTAACTCTGCCTCCAGTGCAGCCGATCTGCTCTCCTGCAGCCGCGGTTCCCCGCCTGATGCCCCAGGGTCTGAGCCGGCTGGGGTTTCAGCCGTGGGTCCCAGACTGCTGAGAAGAGCCCCGCCTGCTGCGCTGCCTGTAGTGCTTTCTGTCTTGTGGAGAGTTTTGGAGCTTGAAAATCTGTTTAGCGTCCCATTTTCTGAGTTTTTTAGCGTATTTGTGTGGGAGCTGTGGTGCTTTGCTGCTTCTACGCCGCCATCTTGGCTCCGCCCCCACCTCTGCAATTTTCAAGGTTATATTCTGGGTGAGCCTCATCATTATTATCTTGGTATAAAGTTCCCAGAAGGGAATCTGGGGTAGTGAGGTCTGAAACTAATTCTGCTTAGTCATCTCAGTACTTCAGAGAAGCCCCTATCAATTGGTCATTCCTCTATGCTGTGGTGGCCAAACTTCCTTTTTTTCCTTTTCTCTCCTTATCCCTGCTGATGTTAGAATTACTACTCCTGGGGGTGGGTAGGTGGCGCAGCGAATAGAGCACCGGCCCTGGAGTCAGGAGTACCTGAGTTCAAATCCAGCCTCAGACACTTAACACACACAAAAAAACTAGCTGTGTGACCTTGGGCAAGTCACTTAACCCCAACTGCCCTCCAAAAAGCAAAAAAAAAAAAAGAATTACTACTCCTATTTTTTCTTATAAATCATCCATATACATCTAACCCTACTCCTTCCCCCAGCCCCAAAAGCCTATATCCTTCTCTGCCCTCCCATTCCACTGTGTCCACCAAAATGACCACTCCATTATTCACAATTCTCCTTTGTCTCAAATATCTTCACTTTATGTTCTCTCTCAGAAAGCAAGGAAGAGTTTGGTAGAATAGAAGGGGTCCTATATTTGAAGTACCTGTGTTTAAATCACTACCATAACACTACTTCTTTATGTGGAGCAAATCAGTTCAACTCTATCCTTTTGCATGCTACTTAGAGAAAGCAAGGCAACCAAAACAAATAGCTGTGAAGACCCCAGAAATTTGGGACAAAACTCTCCCCTCTGGAAGCAGAGTTGTATTGTGGCAAAGAGCTCAAAAGTCAAGTAATAGACTGGCAACATGAGCAGGCAAAAGAAGCAAAGCAAGCACAGCGATCCAACTTTAGATTCCTTTTTTGGAGACAAAAAGGATCAAAGCATGGAATGGGAAGAAGACAACACAGTCAGAATTCCTGCACCAACAGCTTCCAAGGAAAATGTAAACTGATTATGGGACATGGAGGAGCTCAAGAAGGACTTTGAAAATCAAGTAAGTGAAGTGGAGGAAAAATTGGGAAGAGAAATGGGAATGATGCAAGAAAATCATGAAAAGAGATTCATTAACCTGACTGAAGAAAATAAGATCTCAAAAAATAGATTAACTCAAATGGCAAAAGAGGCCCAAAAAGCCAATGAGGAGAAGAATGCCTTAAAAAGCCAAATTTGCCAGATGGAAAAAGAATTTCAAAAGTTCACTGAAGAGAATAATTCCTTCAGAATTAGATTGGAGCAAATGGAAGTGAATGACTTTATGAGAAATCAGGAGACTATTAAACAGATACAAACAAATAAAAAGTAGAAGGCAATGTGAAATATCTCATTGGAAAAACCACTCACCTGGAAAATAGATCCAGGAGAGATAATTTAAAAATTACTGGATTACCTGAAACCATGATCAAAAAAAGAACCTGGAAATCATCCTTCAAGAATTTCTCAAGGAAAATTGCCCTGATGTTTTAGAATCAGAAGGCAAAACAGAAGTTGAAAGAATTACCAATCATCTCTTTAAAAAGATCCCCAAAAGAAAACTAGGAATATTATAGCCAGGTTCCAGAGTTCCCAGATCAAGGAGAAAATATTACAAACAGCCAAGAAGGAACAACTTGAATGTTATGGAAACTCAACCAGGATAACGCAAGATCCAACAGCTTCTATATTAAGGGATCAAAGGGCTTGTAATATGATATTCCAGAGATCAAAGGAGCTAGGATTAAAATCAAGAATCACCTACCCAGCAAAACTAAGTATAATGTTTTAGGGGAAAATATGGTCATTCAATGAAATAGAAGACTTTCAAGCATTCTTGATGAAAAAACTAGAATTGAATAGAAAATCTGACATTCAAATACAAGAAGCATGAGAAGGTAAACAGGGAAAAGAAATCATAAGGAACTTATCAAAGATGAACTATTTACATGCCTACATGGAAAAATGGTAATTTTAACTTATGAAACTTTTCTCAGTATGAGGATAGGTGGAGGGAATATATGTGTGTGTATATATATATATATATATATATTTCTATATAGGAGGGTATATGTGTATATGAATACATATGTGAGTGTATGTATATATGTGTACAGGTATACATAGACAGAGGGCACAGGATCAATTCAATAGGAAGGGATGATATTTAAAAAATAAAATTAAGAGGTAAGAGAGGAGATAGGAAGAGACATACTAGGGTAAATTATCTCACATAAAAGAGGCAAGGGAAAACTGTTACAATGAAGGGGAAGAACAGGAAGGCAAAAGGGAATGGCTCAACCTTACTTTCATTGAATTTGGCTTAAGGAAGGAATAACATACACACTAAATTGGGTATCTTACCCTTCGGGAAAGTAGGGGGAGAGGGGATAAGAGGGGAGATGATAGAAGGGAGGGCAGATTGGGGGAGAGCGTAATTGGAAGCACACACTTTTGAAAAGGGAAAGGGTCAAAGTAGAAAATAGGGGGTGGGATAGGATGGAGGGAAATACAGTCAGTTTTTCACAGTATATCCACTATGGAAATGTTTTGCATAACTACAAATGTCCAACTATATTGAATTGCTTATCTTACCAGTAAGGATGGGTGACAAGGGAAGAAGGGAAAGACTCTGTCATTCAAAGTTTTAAAATCAAATGTTTTTTAAAAATATTATTATTATTATTACATGCAACTGGGAAATAAGATATATAGGCACTGGGGTATAGAGATCCATCTTGCCCTTCCTGAAAGTTGGAGGGGGGATGGAGGAGGATATAGGCAAGAGCAGATTGAGGGAGGGGATATTCAGTGACACTGCTGTTTTGGGGTGGTGGGTACAGGAAAGATGGGGAGAAAATTTGTAGCTCAAAATCTTGTGGAAATGAATGTTGTAAATTAAAAATAAACATAAAATTTAATTTAAAAATAAATAAATAAAAAGAAAAAGGAAGAGGAAAAAAAACCCTTTTACTAAGCCCTGACAACCCATCAAACTATTTTTCTATATCTCCCCACCACAGTGAAACTTCTAGAAGGGTAGCCTACAACATGTTGCCTTCATTTCCTTACCTCCTACTCACTTCTTATTTCCTGGCAATCTGGCTTTACACCTCAGCAGTAAACTGAGACTGCTTTTTTCAAGACCACCAACAATTTCTTAACAGCTAAATGCAAAAGATTTTTTTCAGACTCAATCTACCTGCCCTGTTCCTCATCCCATATCACTCATATCCCTTCCATCACTATCTCCCTCACCCCTGTCTCATATGATAAGAGATATCATATGATATCTTACTTCTTAACAAGACTAATCCCTCTACCTGCTCAAGCAATCCCATTCTAGTTCATTTCCTACAAAAGAATGTCATCCCCATCTGATCACTTATTTACAATTTCTCCCTATCTACTGGTTCCTTCTCTATTGTCTACAAACATGTCCATATCACCCCCATCCTGGAAAAAAAACTCACTTGATCCTTCAATCCCAAGCTAACTTTCACCCTATATCTCTTCTGCCCTTTATGGCTAAATTTCCAGAAAAAAGCCATCTAGGACTTATACCTCCACTTTCTCTTCTCTTACTCTTCTTAACACCTTACAATGCCACTTCTGATTCTCATCATTCCACTGAAAATACTCTCTCCAATCTTACTAATGATGTTTGTTACCACATCCAATGGTCTTTTCTCAAATATCACACTCCTCGATTTCTCTGAAGCCTCTGACACTACTGTTCACCTCTTCTTTGACACTCTTCTTTCTAGGTTTTTGAGACTATTCTCTCCTCGTTCTCCTTTTACCTATCTAATTCCTTCTCAGCCACCTTTGTTGGGTCTTCATCCAGATTACACCCTCCAACCATATATGTTTCTAAAAGTTTTGTCCTGAGCCCTCTTCACTTCTCCCTTTATACTCCTTCATGTGCTGATCTCTTCATTTCCCATAGATTTAAGTACCATTTCTATGCTGATGATTCTCTGATCTACCCATCCTGCTAATCTCTCTGTTAACCTCCAATCTTTTATCTCTAACTGCCTTTCAGACATCTCAAACTGGATGTCCAGGAGATATCTAAAACTTAACTTATCCAAAATCAAACTAATTATCTTTCTGCTTAAACCCTTCCCATGTCCTACCTTCCCTATTACTGTAGAGGGAAACACCATCCTACCTGGCCCTCATCTTTTTCAACTCCTCATTATCTTTCACATCCTATATGCAATCTGTTGTCAAGGATGGTTGATGTCACCTTTGCAGTATCTCTTGAATATACCCCCTTCTTTCCTCTGACACTGCCATCACTTTGGTGCAGGCCTTCATTACCTCATATCTGGACTATTTCAACAGCCTACTGGTGGATTTGCCCATCTCAAATGCTCTCCACTCCAAGCCATCATCTCAGCTATCAAAGTGATTTTCCTAAAACACAGAGTCATAGAGTCACCCTTCCTACCCAATAAACTCCACTGCCTTCCTATCACCTCTAGGATCAAATACAAAATCTAATGTTTGGTGTTTAAAGTTTTTCATAACCTAGTCCCTTCCTACTTTTCCAGTCTTCTTATATACTACTTCCTGTCACATAGTCTTTGTTCCAGGGGCATTTGCCTCCCTGCCATTCCACAAACAAGATACACTGTCTCTTAGTTTGGGGCATTTCACTGGCTGTGCCACATACCTGGCTCTCCCTTCTCATTTCCATCTCCTGGTTTCCCCGACTTCCTTTAAATTTCAATTAAAACCCAACTTTCCACAAGAAGTCTTTCTCAGCCCCTCTTAATCCTAATGCTTCTCTTATTTATTTCCTATCTACCTTGCATGTAATTGGTTTGTACATATTTGTTTACTTCCTATTTCCCCCATTTGACTATGAACTCCTTGATGGGAGGAACTGTCTGTTAGCCTTTCTTTCTATCTCCATTTAGGATACATAGTGCTTGGCACATAGCAGGCGCTTAATAAATGTTTACTGATTGAATGAATGACCTCTTTAAAGTTCTACTAACCCTAATTCAGTCTCTAACCCTAATACTAATTTTGGGTCTTCTGGTTTCTATATGTTTCTATGGGTCTTCTGGTTTCTATGTTTCTATAATGGTGAAGAATGGATAAGAATGGATGTCCCCTCTGCTCACATGTCCATTTTCCCAATAGTTTCTTTGACACTACATTCTCTTGATTCTTCTGATCCCTATTATTTGAACAATCCTCATTCTCTTTTCCTCAGTCATTATCTTCCTCCTGCTCAACAGTGGGAGTTGTTAAGACTATTCTAGGCCCTCTTCTCTTCTCCTCTTTCTCCCTTGGTGATCTTATCAGCTCTCATACATTTGAATAATCATCATCTTTATATATAGAAATCTATGTGTTCTAAATCTATATATCCAGATACCTAGATATTCAGACCTTATCTTTCTCATAACCTCTAGTCCCACTTCTCTGTCTCTCCAAGGATCTCCCTTGGGCATCTCACATTTAACAAATCCCAAATGGAAATCATTATATTGCTCTTCTAGCTGCATCTACATTTTAAATTTCACTATTTCTGTTGAGGGTATTGCATCCTTGAGTTACGTAGATTTGCATCCTTAGTCATTTTTTAATTTTCACTCTCTCACTGACTATATTTGGATAGTTGACAAGTCTGGTTGATTTTATT
The DNA here is from genome assembly GCA_028646575.1 of Pseudocheirus occidentalis. NCBI lineage: Eukaryota > Metazoa > Chordata > Mammalia > Diprotodontia > Pseudocheiridae > Pseudocheirus > Pseudocheirus occidentalis. The sequence goes on along the minus strand of JAQQSW010018024.1, from coordinate 5,325 downwards.
TCTACAACATTTTTCACAACTACTCCCTCCTCTTCATTCACAATGACTCTACAATTCAGATCTTATATGTATCTCATCTGCACTACTGCAGTTTACCTAACTGGTCTCCCTGCTTCCAGTCTCTCCAATCAGCAATCCATTATCCACACAGCTGCCAAACTGATACTTCCAAAATATAAATTATATCATGTCAACTCACTACTCAAAAATCTTCAGTGGTTTCCTCCTGGTTCTAGGATAAAATAAAAAATTTTCAGTCTGTCATTTAAGTCCTTCCACTTTCACCTACTATTCTTTTCTCATTTCATACTATCCTACTCTATGCACTCTTAATTCCCAACAAATTGGCCTGCTGCCTGCTCCCCTATATATGACATATCATTGCTTCCTGCCTCACAAGCTGCACAATAGTTAGTCCCTCATGTCTGGAGTGGTCTTCATTCTTACCCCTGCTTCTTGGAATACCTAGTTTTCTTCAAAGCACAACTCGGGTACCACTTTCTACACAAGGCTTTTTTCTGATCCATTGTTTCATTTCATGACGCTGCCTCCCCTCCTACCCCCATGCTATCTCCTCCCTTGTCTCCACTGGCTAGTATTTTTTCCCCTCTTGAAATTATTTTGTATTTATTTATTATTTGTGTACTTCTTGTCTCCTCCCCAGTAAAATGTAAGCTTTTTGATGGCAGGAACTGTTTTTCTCATTGTCTCTGTATATAGTATGGAACAAAGTGTTTTGCACACAGCAAGCATTTAATTAGTGTTTACTGAATTCAATGGGTCAGGATACCTTTATGGATTCTTTCTAGGCTGGGACTTGAAAACAAGAGAGCATGGCAGTCAACTCCTAATTCCTTTATTTTCTTGGGTTACCAAGCTCTTTCCAAGGAACCATTAGCACTGGTGATTCAGGAAGAAAAAGTATCCAAAGTTTAAGTTAACTAACAAATGGGAAAACTCAAAGGAATAAAACTATCTTCTCTGCAACACTGCTCTTTTCTTTGACTTTTCTTCTCCTTTCTTAAAAAAAGAACTTGAAAAATCAACAAAATTCTATTTTTTAAAAAATTCTTTTAAATTCTAATTAAATTAAATTTAAATTATTTAAATTTTAAATTTAAATTTAAAAAATTAAATTTAAAAAAAAATTCCATTGGTTTTTTTTCTTATGCAATACCAGTACTGTTAGTTCCTACAATGTTTATTCTAACAAATACAAATATTTACTATATGTGTTACTAACCTGCTTCTTCATCTTCTTTCTGAAGAATTCATACTTTCGTTTATAATCTCTGGAATAGGGTACAGCCTTTGGTTGAAAAATTTAGGAAATTAAAGTAAGTTTCATAATGTTCTCCTTTGAAATAGCTTAGAATTTTACTTTTATATTTTCTATACATAAATTCTATGTATTCCATGTGGAAATTAAATTTTAAGAAAACCAAATGTAAAATACTGGTTTTAAAAATTAATATTTCTCTGCTTTAGATACAATTGCATCCAGTAATTCTTATCATATTATAAATTTAATCATGTAAAATTCTTGAAACAGAACTGCTAGATCTAGAGACTTTCTTCCATGCGACAGAAGTCTTAGAATTGAACGTTTCCATTTTTAAACAAACTTTCAAAACAATTTTTCTATTAAACAGAAAAGCCTTTTTAAACTTTTATTTTTTTCTGTGCTGAAATAATTGCCCCTTTTAGAGCATTATTTGAAAGAAGTAATATCAAAATAGCACTTACAAAGAAATAGCAACTTCAAATTCTACCTTGTTTGGGCAATTAAAAACATAAAAACTACAGCTGAAAAAGCAACTATTTACAACTAATTATGTCTTATAACCAATGTGATTATACAATAAATGAGATAGAGGTATGGCTAAAACTAAACAGAGGGCAATCCGACAATCATTATACATTTTCATATTTACATTTCAATATGGGGGTATTTAATGTGAGAATTCACAATATTTCAACCAAAATAATTAAGACATGACGCAGGAGGAGCTAGAAAGTTGCCTACCTCCCCCTTCTTGGCCTCTGTTGAACTTCTCCCTGTTGTGGAGTATTTCCACTCAGACTAATGCAAAGCACCAGTCTGAACTTAGCTGTTCTTTCTTAGCATCTGTTCGCTTCGTACCTTCCCCTGGCTGTTAGGGAAGGCCAGGGATAATTAAGTATTTTGGTTTAAAAGGCCTTGCCTTATAGCTAAGACAGAAGGTAGAAGCAATTTCAATTTTTTTTTTCTTCTTTCAATGCCTACTAAGCTGCAAACAGATAATTTATGAGAGGATGACTCAGGGTTAATTGTATTTAGAGAAGTACAGACACATACTTACTGGTCTAGTTGTTGCTACATTCTGCAATCGAGGATCTTCCCACTGTGTTCTTTTTATATCTGAGGGGAAAAATGTATTCTTTTCCTTTCTCATGCATAAAATTAAATATAAGAAAAATGTAATAATTGAAGATAACAATGTACATACTGTGATTCACATAGAAGACTCTTCCATCTATGTGAACTCTCTCTTCCCATCCTGGCTATAATAAAGAAAAGATTTCAATATTATTTGGGGGAACTTATAGCTGTTTAGATATGAAAATGTCAGTGATTCTGTCATATCAGTACATCTGATATGGCATATTACATTTTTTGTAGCAAGGAGTCAGAATTAGTAATCAGGCTTTGGGAGCATATTTTTAAAATACTAAAAAAATACAAGTTGATATATTGCCATACATCAAAATAGAAAATATTGCATAGAATAAAGTTATATCTACAAAAGTTCTAAAAACTTACAGGTAAAGGTCCTAGATTGGCGGTTTCGAGGGATGTCTTTCTTCTCAGATGAGTTGGAATTTTCAATCTTGGATCTTCCTTTTTTTAGTATAGCAATAGAAAGAACAAGACCAAAAACCACATTTAAGCATGATGAAAATTATATCTTATTTTACCATACTGAAGAACATTTCCATTTCTTTCCTTTAAATAAAAAGTCCATTAGTAATTATAATTCTTTATAATTTAGGAGCGAGGCATGATTACTTCTTCTTCTTTTTTTTTTGGAGGGCAATTGGGGTTAAGTGAAGTCACTCGGCTAGTAAGTGTTGTCAAGTGTCTGAGGCTGGATTTGAACTCGGGTCCTCCTGACTCCAGGGCCAGTGCTCTATTCACTGCACCACCTGGCCACCCCATGATTACTTTTCTTTGTATCACTCTTGTCAAGCCTACACTATCAAAAGAAGGGCTGAAGAACTTTTTTTTTTTTCAGAGTGCGATCACTATTAACTGCTATCTCTTTTACAGAAATTAGATTTAGTTACTGCTTTCCACATGTAGGTTTTGTTTTTGGTGTTTTTTTGCTATGCAGGATTTTCTTCTACATATTAATCTATTATTTCTTCTACATATTAATCTGTCAATTAATTCTTCTACATATTAATCTAAGAATTTAAGAATTAAGACTGAAATTTCAAGTCTCTAAAATCTGAATAAGTAGTGGAAAAAATACTGGTTTTGATTTCAAAAGTTTTAGGTTTGTGTTATTCATTAGGTATGTGACTATAAGCCAGTCTCTGGGATAATAATTTACATTAGAAAAAACAAGTGGCTGGAGAATGTTTACTGATTGCATTATAAAATGCAGTTGTGTGGACAACTTATAGAGCTTGCCCAGCAGCATATATACCTTAGACAGATATTGCAAATGAATGGACCCAGAATCAAAAAGGAGGAAAACAGTTTAGACTGCCTTTGGGAAACCGCAGATTTCTTTTAATGTCCACAGAAATTCTCTGAAATAAAGAACCACATTTTTAATAGCAATATTCTACCAATGTTGCTGAATGGTTTTAAGTCATAGAACAGTATAATACAAATATCATTCTGGAGGCAATGGAGAGGCACATTCATGGTGAGGGGTGAGTTGCTGCACCATATAACAAATAAGAAGCTCTAAATCCATTTAATATTGGTCTCAATTTTAAAACTGATTTTCCTAGGTAAGTTCCTTCTATAAAACACACAAAGTAGATGTTCTTCCTGAATTTTCCAGAGGAAAATTTAGTCTCATAATGGTAGATAAAATAAAATGACATTTTCTGGAGAATTCTCATAAAGTGTAAATTCTTTTTGAAAGAAGGTTAAATAGCAGTTATCACCCTAGCTTATTGATAACGATAACTATATGACAATATGTCACAGAACTGTCTGAGTCTCCACACAGAATTAAGACTTGGAAGGGATTTAAAGATCATCTCATCCACAATCCTCACTTTCCAGATGAGAAAAATGATATCTAGTGAGGTCAGATGGCAAGTCCACACTCAGAGACCTAGGGTTTAAATCTGGGTCTCTTGACTCTAAGTCTAAGGTTCTCTAAGTCATTCCATGCTGCTTTTCCCAGTAGTACATGTATTATTATCCAAGCTTAAAAATGATGAAACTATGGCTCTGGGAAGGTAATAATGGAGCCAGAACTCAATCCCAGATCTTCTTGTTCTGAGTCCAATATTTTTTCCACTATGTCATGGTGCCTCAAGTTATCTGTACTGTCAAATTTATCTGGTATTAAAATGAAATCTTCTTTATCAAAACTATGTATTTTTTAAAGAGTTTAAAAAGTCACCCATTTGTCTTATTTATGTTACTTGAAATATTTATTTACATAAATTTATTTTATATGAAATATATTTCAATAAAATCTTAACTCTCCCTAATGTATGTATGTTATCATGTCTGAAGCTACAAATATACGGGAGATGACATTCTTATGTTGCACTAAAAATAAATCCTGTTGAAGATTTCCTTCCATTAAGAGATGATCAGCCTGCTGAAGCAAATGGAGGACTAATCATTTTTTAATGCTCTCTCCTGCTTCTACGTCTTTGCAGAGGCTGCTCTCCCTTTGAGCTTCAAGTATCACCTCCTTCAAGAGTACTCTCTTGATTACCAGTCACAGTTAGCATGCCTCTAATTTCTGAAATAAATTTGTATTTATTTTGTGCATATCCTATATTTACCCATTTGTGTATTCTCCTACAAGCAGTCTCTTAAAAGTAGGAATTGCTATGCTTTTGTATTTCTATCCGCAGCGCCTAACACTTAAATAATGCTTGTTGCTTGGTAATTACAAAATGCTTGTTGATTTATTCCATAGACTTTGGTTTTTTTTTTGAGTTTCTTTTTTTTTAAATTTAGTTTTTATTTGTTTTCTTGTTTACATTATTCATTTTCATTACATTTTTTGAATTACACATTTTCTCCCCGTCTTGCTCCTGCCCCAACCCCATAACAGCAATCCCACTGTAAAGCCCCTCCCC
>JAQQSW010018023.1:0-11338 GCA_028646575.1 Pseudocheirus occidentalis | reverse complement strand
AAAAAATAATAGCTGGTATTTATAGGGGCATTAAGGTTTTCAACGTGCTTTACAAATATTAGGTACTATTATTACCCCACACGCCCATTTTGCTGTTGAAATAACAATAAATTTAAAATTTACTGTTAAATAAATACTGTTTAATAAAAATTAAATAAAAGACAGTTTAAGTGACTTTCCCAGGGTCACACAACTAGTACATGTCCAAGGCTGAATTTGAACCTTAGTTTTCCTGATTCTAGGCTAGTCTTTTGTCTATTATACCAGATATCTGCTTTGGATTTAATAAAGTCAAGGAAAACTCTTTAACAATTAGAGCTGGATTGGGCTTTCTGAGAAGGGGTAGGCTCCTCTGCACTAGAGTTCCTTTAGTGGTGACTCATGACCATTTGATATAAGAATTATAGAAGAGTCCTGCTAAGGTGTATATAATGAATTAATTGATCGGTGTCAGGCTCCTTCCAACTCTAGAATAATGCAGTTGGAGGTATAAATGTACCTTCTATAATTAAATATGCTTAGTCAGGTGCTTTTAAAAATAATATATTAAATCTGAGGTAGAAGGAATATGAAAGAGAATATTTAATGTTTTCTGTATAGGATTTCTGTGCAGAGTTTTCCCCTTCTGGCACCTGGCAAGTAGTATTTTTTTTAAGGGAAAAGAGAGGAGGGGAAGTGGGAGGGGAGGAGGGAAAGTGGAGAACAGGAGAAAATCAGTCAAATGTTAACGGTGTGTGAATATTTCCATGTTGACCAAAGATGAAAGAGCCCAGGGAGAAACCCATTTAACCTCCTTCCTCTCCCCACCCCCAGCCTGTCACATTCACACTTATAATCCTATCCTCTGTTCTCTACTGTTATATCACCAGAGAACATTCAGCAGTGTTACTATTTTGCTGTGTTAAATCACAGGCTCTAACATCTGCTTAGTTTTTTTGAGTTACTTGAAAATACACTTTCTTATCACAAAGAAAAACAAGGTATTGTCCGTTTCTTTCTTACTCCAGTACTATAAATGTAGATTTTTGTGTGTGTGCAGCACAGTAGTAGGAATGCACTGACATTTTGACTGGAAAAATATTAATGGAACAGGGCCCACGGTACCAATGATTCAGTCATCTGTCAGTTTGATAAATGGATTAGTGTAAGAGGTTCTCCATTGGGGAAATGCAGCCCATAGGGCTTCAAGCTAATTATATTTAAGTTGTCTAGTACTGCTGGGAAGCAGCATCTAGGCAATTGCTAAAAGCTTTGATTCAGTGTGCACCATTAGACTATGTGTTGAGAAACTCATTACCCTTTCATGCTTGCCTTGGATGAATTCTAGGAAGCTAACATGAAATAGAGAACAGGAATCAATAGCTAAAAAGACATTTTAGTTAGCCGCTGATCCGTTTCCTGAATCAGGAATGGCCTGTGATCTCCTATGTAACTTGTGTGGAAAAAGACATGTTTAACTGCCTCGAATATCCTCATCCCCAAGCTGGGCATGATGAAGATTTGGGTTCAGACACAGGAAGATAACTTCGACTGAGATCAGTTGCAGTGGATAGCCGTGAGCTAATCAAAATGAGAAAACCGGGAAATGTTCCTATTCTTTCATCATTTTCTACATGAACAAATAATATCCATATTCAGATTTGCCCTGGGGTTAAATAAAACATACCAATTAAAGTGACTGGAGTTATTGTATTAAGGGACCAATTCATTTTTATTTTTCCCACTAATTAGAATACATTTGTATACATTTATGCACTAATTTTTACCCCAAAGTCGTTAACTTTAAACAAGAATAAAAAGTATTCACAAGAGTTGTGCTATTTATCCCTAAACCAAATAAAACTGTGGAATCAAGACTAGCAGCTGTATAATGTTGCATGTGGCGTTGAAAAAAATGTTTGAGGCAAGCAACAGAGTGCATTTTATCCATTTAAATTAGCATGCAGATTTAAGGAGACAAAAACATAACTGGGATTGATATCCTCACCATTCTCCTGGAAAAATTTCCATGGGAAATAAACATGATTGGTCTGTACCTCAATTTTGTGTTTTATGTACAATTTCAATAGCACAGTGTCCCCCAGCATTCTTCTCACAGAACTGAATGAGGCACAGCATTGTTAAGTTCTAGAGATGAGAGCCACCTACCGAGTCAGTAGTATCACAATATGAATTGTCATCGGTTTTTTTTGTTTTTTGGGTTTTTTTACTTTTATCCTTCAGATGAATGCATGCAGGTTTTTCCATTCATTTACAAGGTCTCTTTTAGCTCTTAAATTGAATGATTCTATTAATGAGCCAATGGAAAGTTTCAGGTCAGAGATGACCTTTCTATATCTACATTTTGTATCTCAGCCTTATTTGATTAGTTTTATTTTCTTTTTAAAAAATTTGTTCCATTGAAATAAACTAAATGTATCGATCACTATTATTATATGCTTTGTGCAATATTAATATTTTATCTCAGTTTAAGGGTTTTAAAGTTTTGATTTGCTGCTTAGGGATGTATTTTTTTTTCTTCAGACAAGGCAATTATTTAGGGAGAGTAAAGCTTTCCTTTGTTTCTTTGACTTTGCCCATGTTGGTTTTTCCCTCACAACTTTACATGATTCATTTTTCTTTTTCCCTTGAACTAATGTGAACTAAAGAGCAGTAGTATTTAACACACTAAGATCAGAAACATGAGAACCAAAAGGCCAAATCTTTTGATTCTTCCTTCACACTCTATAGGTAGTTTACTGAATCAAGTATTAGTTAGGCAACCAAGTCTTCTACCCGGCTCACTGTTTTAGAATCACACATTTGCAGAATTTCACTCCCCTTCTCTGGTTGAAGCTGCTTATTCATTGCATTGTAGATAGTTTGTTTTTATACCTCCAAACTAGCCAAGAAATTTTGAAGAGTAATGGTGTTTTTATCCTTGTTAAGATTGAATTACAATAGGAATAAAGCACAAAATAACCCTGAAAGTGAATAGAGCACCGGCCCTGGAGTCAGGAGTACCTGAGTTCAAATCTGGCCTCAGACACTTAACACAAAAAAAAAAACTAGCCGTGTGACCTTGGGCAAGTCACTTAACCCCAACTGCCCTCCAAAAAGAAAAAAAAAAAACAACAAAATAACCCTGAAATGACCCAAAAGATGGTGATATATAAGAAGCAGTTTGGTTAGAATTTGAAATATACTGTTTTTTTAAAAATCATACCTTAATACGCCACCATAGCATACCTCATAATGGGACGCTGTAGATGTAGAACCAAAAAGTAACTTTGGAGAGTTCTGCATTTTGGTCTCCACGTGGCAAATGAAATGGTACTTTACAAAGTAACCATAACTTTTCTTGGTGCTCATTCCACTTCATTTCTCTGTAGTTTCTGCCTGTGTTGATGATCCTTTCCTTGAAATTTTCTCCGTCCTTGGCTTCTATGAAAATTTTGTCATGGTTATCCTGAGCTTGACACGGCACGTATTACACAGAGGTTGGCTGTTGTCCTCCATTCTTGAAGAGCACCAAAAAGACGGTGCTGTGTCGGGTCAAGGTACAGTGTATTCAGCTGACTGATGAGACCCATATGATCTTGGAATGCTCTTATCTACCGCAGGTCAGGCACAAATAGTCCGTAAGAACAGTCGGAATGAGAGATCTCCAAATTTGAGCATCTCCTGTTTCTTTTGAGCTACTGCAGTTCTGCTTTGCTTCTAGCACCTTCTCTAATGTGGACATGCCGTAGTAAGCACCTAATTAATGCTCCGTCTTTCTGTCTATCCATCCTTCTCTCCGGCTCTTTTTATAAATCCCCCACTGACTCCTAAATATGGACTTAGTCAAGGTTCAGTCTTTGATTTTCCATACTTAAACCACGTCGGTCTCTTACCTTTCTAATTTATCCCAAGCTATATAGTTTAAACTTCCTAAAATGCTGTCTAACTTTCCAGACTTCTTATTCTCTCCTCTCCTTCGTTAGTCTTTATTCCAGCAAGACTCGTTTCCTCATTGTTCCCTAACATCATCTAACATTCTTACTTAAACGCCAATGCTTCTACCTCCTACCATTAGACTTAAACTTTTCTTTCTAGGGTAGCCAATTGCATCCTGATCTCAGATCTAGACCTATTTTCTTTTCTTTAATTTAAAAAAAAATTAACTCTGGTTTTATCCATTATCTTTCTCTGTCCAGTAGATATTTCCATGTACAAAATCATATTTTTTGAAGAAAAAAATTAGCATACCTGCTCAGTACATTAAAAAAAAACCAGGAAATTTGTGCAAAACTTGTAGCCCCCTACCTCTGCAAAGATGGACGTGCCTTCTTATAGCTTTTCTTTCAGGTTATTGTTCTTTATAATTTTTCATTGTTCACTTTTGATTTTTTTTTTCCTGTCCGGCCGTTCTTTTTGTTCACGTTGCTGTGGTTTTATGTTCTTGAACCTGTTTACTTCAGTCTTCATCAGTTCATATGAATTTTTCCATGCTTCTCTATATTCATCGCACACACCATCTTTTAGAACACAGGAATTTACCATTACATTCACGTATCATAATTTGTTTAGCTGTTCTCCAATCAGTGATTATCTACTTTATATACAATTCTTTCCTGTCACAAAAAGTGCTGCTATAAATATTTTGGTTTACATGGGGCCTTTCTTATCATCAATGACCTCCTTGGGACCTAAGCCGAGTAATGGGATTTTTGGGTCAAAAGGTGGAGCTTTAGTCACTTTATTTGTATAATTTCAAATGGCTTTTCTGAGAGATTATACCAATTCACTGCTTCACCAAGAGTGTGTTAATGTACCTGTCTTCCCACAACCCCAGCGACAGTGACTCTTCCCCTTTTTTGTCATTTTTGCCACTTTTTAGATTATTAGGAAAAACCTCAGACTTGTTTTGATTTGTATTTATCTTGTTCATGATTGGAACCTTCTTTTATGAGGTTGTTAATAGTTTGCAATTCATTTCCGAACTGTGATCATATCCTTTGACCATTTGTCTGTGAAGAACGATGTGTGTGTATACATTCACACACACACACAAACATACAAACATACACATGTACACACATGCATGTGTTAATTGTTTAACTATCTTGGGTAAAAAACCCTTATTGGAGAAATTTGATACAAAGGTTTTTCTAGGGGAGCGGCTAGGTGACGCAGTGAATGGAGCACTGGCCTTGAAGTCAGGAGGACCTGAGTTCAAATTCTGCCTCTGACACTTAACACTTACTAGCTGTGTCATCTTGGGCAAGTCACTTAACCCCAATTGCCTTGCCTTCACCCCTCTAAAAAAAAACCACAAAGGTTTTTCCCATTCAACTATTATTCTTCTTATTCTAGGTACATTTGTTTTGTCTGTGCAGAAGTTTTTCAGATTTATGTAATCAAAGTTATCTATGTTGTTGCATAATAATTTCAGGGTTTTCTTGGTGAAGATTACTGGGAGGGGTTTGGTTAAGAATACGTCTCCTACGCACAGCTGTAAGATATATCATCTCTTCTTCTGTTTTTTTTAAATAGTACAATCTTTAATATTCACCTTAGATACCCATTTAGAATGTACTGTAGAATATGGTACAAGATGTTGATGTAAGCCTAATTTCTGCCAGACGGTTTTCTAGCTTTTCTAGCAGTGTTTGTCCTAAGTAATTAGATTTTCTGCTTCCACACGCTCAAGGTTGTTGAGTACCATTCCCCCCCCCCCAGGTTTTCCATTGTCTAGGTCATTCCATTGCTCCTCCTCTTTATTTTTTAATAAATATCAGATAATTTTGATGATTGCTGTCTTCTAAGTCTGAAGTCTGGAAGTGCTGTTTCCCCCTCTTCCTGCCTCTTCTCATTATTTCTTTTCATGTTCTACATGTTTTTTAAATGAAATAGATTATTTTGTCAAGCTCTCTACCAACAGCCTTTTTTGAACTTGACCTTCTTAGCCTCCATGTAACACATGACATTATTGACCCCTGCCTCTTTCTTGAATATGGTTTCCTCTTCTAGGATCCTTGTCGCCTTATCTTCTCCTAGATTCCCCAAGGTTCTCACCCTCCCATTCTCTAAATTTCTCTAAGCATTTTTTTATTTCTTTAGCGTATCATATATTACCTTGTATAGCTAGGTATGTATAACTATTTCCAATTACATCATAAGTCCCTTGAACGTAGGGGCCTGTTTTACACCTTTTTGTGGGCTCTGCCACAGTTTGTATATAGTCGAAATTCAATAAATTAATGTTTGATTGAAATAGTAAACTTAAGCATACTTTTTTTTTCATCTTGGAAACCTGATTAACTTCTGATCTTTTCTGAATATTTAGAAAATTGGAATTTTTAAGTTTTCCTTTAGTAACTTTTTCAGAAAAATATTTAGCTCAATAATAATTTTTCTCAGAATAAATTTGTGAGGAAATGACAAAAACCAAGATCCCATATACACCAAAATAATTATAGTAAAATATTTTAATACCAAATACCTAGAAACAAAATAAATGCCTATCCATTGCAGAAGGACTAAACAAATTGTGGCATAAAAATGCAATATGTTACTGTGCCTTAAGAAACTCTGATTATGATTTATACAGATGAATATGACAGAATTGATAAGAATTGATACAAAATGAAGTCAGCAGAACTAGGAAGAACATTAGACACAATGACCCTAATAATATAAACAGAATAAAAACAAATCTATCAAGATTGAATATTTCAAATCATAACGTCCAAGTTTGATTCCCCCTCCAGTTTTTACTGAGGTCAAATAGTATGGTGTGGAATAAACATATAAAATGCCAGCCTTAAAAATATTTATATTGATTAGTTTTTACCAAACTACTCCCTCCCCCTTTTAAATTAAAAAATATTTTTCACAAAGTTTAGCTTTCTGAGAGGAGTAGGGGAAATGTAGTTAATATAAAAACAAAAGATAACGAAAATACATTTTAAAATAAGTTTAAAAGAAGTAATGTGGTGCAGTGGAATGATTTAAGAGACCTGGGTTTGAGCCCCTCGCTCCAGAATTATTATCTCACTGACTTTGTCCAAATAATTTAACTTTTCTGACCTCATCTTCTTGCCTGTTTAATAGAAAGCCTTGTACTATAAGGACCATAGAAAAATCCCTTCTTGCTTGACTCTCTCTTATTTTATTTACAGTGCCATCTTCACCAAACTCAGTGGAAATGATGTGATCAATAATCAGCTGTTTTTAAAATGCTATGATCATAATTTCACTGTGTAGTTAAACAGGAAGAGTACATGGCTGGTGCAGCACATTAAACATAAGGGACCACACTTTTGCATTAAGATGCAGAGGGATCTGAAGCATCCAAACACTGTGATGTCAGTGGGTGACAGGCATGAGGGTCACGAAACAATTTTCTGAACTGTCAGTGAAAGAAGTTGGAAAGATGGCACTTATTGGACATTATTTCATCATTTTCAGTCAATCAGTTGCCATCGTCCAAGAACATTTATTTGCACCCAGCTTATTAGCTACTAACTAAGAGTGTAAGTTAGGTTTAAATTTTTAAGAACTAATATATCCTCTGCCTGATTTTTTTCCTTCCTCCCTTCTTCCTTCCTTCTCTTCCTCCTTCCCTCCTTTCCTCCCTTCCTTCCTTCCTTCTTTTCTTCCTTCCTTCCTTCCATCCCTTCCTTCCTTCCTTCCTTCTCTCCATCCCTTCCTTCCATCCCTTCCTCCCTCCCTCCCTCCCTCCCTTCCTTCCTTTCTTCCTTCCTTCCTTCCTTCCATCCCTTCCTTCCTTCCCTCCATCCCTTCCTTCCTTCCCTCCATCCCTTCCTTCCTCCCTCCGTCCCTCCCTCCCTCCCTTCCTTCCTTCCTTCCTTCCTCCCTCCCTCCCTCCCTCCCTCCCTTCCTTCCTTCCTTCCTTCCTTCCTTCCTTTCTTCCTTCCTTTCTTTTCCCCTCTTCTAGATCTCCACCCCCACAGGGAGTCCACTGTTCTGTACTAGTAGGAGCTTCATAAATACTTGTTACCTGAGAAATTAGCTGGCACCATTTGGGTTGCTAGGGCACCATTTAGTAAATTATTGTTTCATTTCAATTAAAAGTGCTTTACTGGATTAAGTAATAAGTCTGCATTTTCCCTTAGTATAATGGAATTGATTTCTGCCATAAAGAGGGTGTGTGTGTGTGTGTGGTGGTCTTTTTCTGTTGACTTTCATTTTGGGGAAAATAGGTTCAGAAAGGCATAGTGGATGGAAAGGTGAAATTGGAGTCAGGAAGCCCAGGTTCAAGTCCCAGCACTCATATGAACGGGCAGAATGATTCTGGCCATCATTTACCTTCCTAGTTCCCTCGGCAGAATGCTCACATTTTCCTGTTTCAGGAAGAAGTTTTCTCCCTTGACCCTGTATCAGTGAAATCACACTAGTCCTTCCACTTTATAGGGTGAAGGTTTTCCCTCTACTTTTCTGTCATCAAGAGCACATCATTCTGAAAGGGACCTGGCCCTGTGGCTGGAGAGCCGGTCCTGGAGCGAGGAAAGACTGAATCCTGCCTCAGACACTTACTAGCTGTGTGACCCTGGGGAAGTTACCCAGCCTCGTCCGCAAAATCAGGTTAATAATAGCATATTAGACTAATAATAGCTAACATTCATGTAATGCTTACGATGTATCAGGCGCTGTTTGAAGAACTTTCCAGTTACTATCTCATTTAAAATTCACACCAACCCTGAGAGGTGGATACTGTTATCTTTGTGCAGTTTTATAGGTGAGAAAAGTGAGGCAGACGGGTTAAGTGACCCGCCCAAGGACACTGAGTGTCTGAGGCTGGATTTGAACTCAGGTCATCCTGAGTCCCGGCACGCCATCCTCTGCATCACCCGCGTAGGCGAAGCTAAGTTGTTGTGAAGGTGTTTTAGTAGAGGCTTGTTGGTGATAGAACACACGCAGAGTACTTTGCAAATCTTAAAAGTACTATGTAAGTGATGGCTATTACTGTTAATATCATCATCATTGTCACCGGTTCAAATCCTGCCTCTGACACTGATCAGCTCCCACGGACCTCAGTTTTCTTATCTGTAATATGAGGGAGTTTGATTAAGGTGACATCTGCATTTCAGGGGGAAATTTTCAGGGGTCTGTGGTTTCTGTTAAACCTGACACTTAAAGGCTCGTTTCAAGGGGTCAGACAGGTGACAAACAGCTCAGAATGTGTATAGTGTGCTCCCCCTGATGACTGGCAGTGCCCGCTTCTGCCTCTCCAACAGGCAGATCAGCCATTCTCTGTAAGGAACACAGACTCAGACGTATCCCTTGGGAATGTGATCAGAGAACACTGAAGCCATTCACAGGAAGCCGGGAAGTCACCGAGGCTGTCTAAGCCACAAGTGGCTGCTTGTATTTAGAGGTAGGCACTGCCTGTCTCGTGCTTACAACCACTCGGAGCGTTGTCACAACGCTTCTGTGACAACAGGGTCTCATTTTCAATCACCAGCTAGTCTCTATTACAGATCCCCCATAGTATCTTCCGCAAGCGATGTCCAGCTCCAAAATGGGGTGGTCTTTAGGGGCAGTCGGTCAGTCATGGAAGCATTTATTAGCACTTAACAGGCGTGCTTCAGAGATATTGCAAGTTTGGTACCAGACTGTCGCGGTAAAGTGAATATTGCAATGAAGATTTTTTTGGTTTCCCAGTGCATATAAAAATTATGGTTACATTATACTGTAGTCATGTTTAGTATGCAGTAGTATTATGTCTTTAAAAAAAACAGCATACATACCCTAATTAAAAACTGTTTATTGCTAAAAATGCTTATCATCATCCGAGCCTTCCACAAACTGTGATCTTTTTGCCAGTGGAGGGTCTTGCCTCCGTGTTGATGGATGCGTGTGGGGATTGCTGAAGGTTGGGGTGGTTGTGGATATCTCTGAAAATAAAGCAACAATAAAGTTTGCTGCATCGATTGATTTCACTTCAACACCGAGAGGCCATTGTAAGGTTATTAATTGACCTGATTTCAATATTGTTGCGTCTCAGGGAATAGGGAGGCCCAGGGAGACGGAAAACACAAGATTTATCAATTAAGTTGTTGCCCCCAAACAATTACAATAATAACATCATACATCGCCATAAGAGATAGAATAATGATGAAAAGTGTTAAGTATTGTGAGAGTGACCAAAATGTGACGGAGACAGGATTGTGAGTGCGTGCTGTTGGAAAAATGGTGCTGATAGACTTGCTTGACATAAGTGTGGCCACAAACCTTTGTTTAAAAAAAGCCACAGTAACAGAAAAACTCAATCTCAGCCAAGCTCGGTAAAGAGAAATGATAAAAATAAGATACAGGAACACATAGGAGGATACAAATAAACAGAACACAGATAAAAGCAAGAGAGAACGTTCCTGTCCTCAAGGAGTTCACATATTCTAATGGCAGGGAAAACGTATCACTGGGCACATCTGAAGTTATGAGTGAATAGAAGGCAGTTTCAGGGGTGGGGGGAGGAGGGACCTGGAAAGGCTTCCTTGCAGAACGTGGGGATCCGGCGGAGTCTGGAAAGAAACCAGGGAACCTAAGAGGCTGAGAAGGAAGGAAGGAGAACATTTGAGTCATGAGGAACAACACAAAAAAAGGCATGGAATCCCAAGAGGCGGTGGTGTGCGGGTGAGAAATAGCAAATTTAACAGAATCGTGGAGTGGGTAAGAACCCTGAAAAAACAGGAAGAGAACCAGGCTCTGAAAGGTTTCCTGTGTGCCCTCCCAGCCCTCCGAGGACTTTGTATTGGATCCTGGAGGTAATAGGGAGTTTGCTAGCGAGTGTGGAAATGCCATGATCGTATCTGTTACTGAGGAAGTTCACGGGCAGCGGCAGCCCAGCCGCGTGCACTGAAACAGACACTATAACTGAAGAATAGAGACCAATCTGTGGTGTTCAATCGAGAGAGGATGGGAGCCAGCAGTACTGTGGTCTTCAGTGACACTGGAGAGAAAGGGACACGTAGGAGGCATCTTACGGACAAAGTAATGACAAGATTTGGCAACAGGTTGGGTATGTGGAGTGAAAATGTGTGAGAAGTCGGGGGGGAAAGTGATCCCAGGGACTTGGAAAATATCGGTACTCTCAATGGTAACAGCAAATTTGGGAAGAAGGAGGAAGATTTGGGAAAAGAGACTGAGTTTTATTTTAGACATGTTGAGTTTGAGATGCTTACGGGACATCAGCTTGAAATACACTTGTTGATGTGGGGTTGGACATCAGGACAGGTTAGGGCTAGATATATAGATCTGGACACACACACGTATTTATGTGTAAATAGATATAATGATACGTCATATAAATATTATAGATATAATTATCCGCATAGAAAGGATAATTAAA
>JAQQSW010018022.1:0-11338 GCA_028646575.1 Pseudocheirus occidentalis | reverse complement strand
CTCAACTTTCATCTGCGGCTCCAAGAAGCTGTACCATCTGCAGTGGCCAGACCTTGGTATAACTGTTGTGCAGACTGGCTAAACAAGGTTGAGGGTAACCAACAGGCCTCAGACTTGTTAGTCATTTACAGGGATGTCTGCCCCGAATATGTGAAGACTTCCTCCAACAAATGGTTGAATGAGAATAATTTGTTCCAATATTAATGAAGGAGGCTGAAGGAGGTTCTGGGGTGGGGAGAGGGATGACAAGGTGGGGTGAGAACCATCAGACATCAGAGATGACAAGGTCATCTACCATATCCCAGGGCATTTCCAGTTCTCTTAACTTCTGTCTTGTCATTAGACTTCATTAACTCTAGAAGAAAGAGTAAGGTTGATGACTTTGTGAAACTCTATATCACTTAAATCCAATTCATCTGCAAGCCAAGATATCTCCTTGTGATGCCACTAGTCATTTTCAAAAAATTAAAGATAAATAACAATGGAAATAGACCTGGACTTTGGAGTCAGATGGCCCAATTCAAATTCTAGCAACACCACTCATCCATGCTTAACATACAAGAGGTACTTACTACGTGCTCATTGAACCAAAGTGAATTTTAATCGGTATGTGGTGGGACAAGGTTCCTCTCTGAGGCTCAGCCGCCTCATCTGTAAAATGGAGAAAATTACACTTGTACAACCTATCTCACAGGTTTGTTGTGTGAAAAATGCTCTGTAGACTTTAACGTGACAGGGAAATAGTGACAGCTATTATTAAGAGTAGAACATCTAGGTGACACAGTGGATAGAGTGCTGGGCTTGGAGTGAGGAAGACCTGAGTTCAAATCTAGCCTCAGACACTTACTAGATCTGTGATCCTGAGCAAGTCACTTAACTCTCCTTGCCTCAGTTTCCTCATATGTAAATTGAGCTGAAGAAGGAAATGGCAAACCACTCCAGTATCTTTGCAAAGAAAACCCCAAATGGGGTCACAAAGAGTTGGACACAACTGAAATGACTGAACAACAAGAATTATCAAGAGTAATTGTAGTGACAGTAGTAGCTCATAGTTATATGAGCAATCTCCATACATAATATAATTTATTCCTGACAACAATCCTGCAAGCATGGGTTGGAATCCCATTTTATAGATGAGGAAGCTGAGGTTCAAAAAGGTTAATAATAAGGAATTGTAGTTCATTAGGAATACCTGAGGTCAGTAAACTAGAATCTGACATTAATTGTTTGTATCTTAAAAGAGTGGCCAAGAGTCTGTGTCATCTAACATATTATATTTTTAGCTTTTCATCATATAATAGAGTATTTGAGTGGATGAAATCCAAATTGGCTGTTGTCTTGATAATACTTTTGTTTTTAAAGCTTAATCAAGTCTAAAAATGAGTTTGGCTACAAGTCATGGGTTATGTGATCATTTTAAAATTCATCCAGTGGAAAGCTTGAAAACTGTGATTTTGCACCTGGTCTTTAATTCCGATGGAAGGAAGCTGAGGAAGATCTACATCCAATCCAAGAGTTAAAGGACAGTGGTATCATAGTAAGGGCATCATCATATTGGAAGCCAGGCTTCCTTTCTAGCTCTAACATTTGACACTCTGTGTTCTAACGTCCCTTTTGGGCCCTGTGGCATTCCATGTCCCCAAATCTCTTTTAGCTGTGACATGCTACAGTCCATGTTCTAAGGTCCCTTCCAGCTCTGACAATCTATGTCCTAAGGCCCCTTCCGGCTCCAAAGACATTTTATGTTCTAAGGTCCCTTCCAGCTCTAATGGCATTTCATTTTCTAAGGTCCCTCTTTACTCTGACATTCTGTGTTCTACATTCTAAAAATCTCTTCCACTTCTGGCATTCTGTGAGACTATGAAATACATACAGTGTTCCCAGGACTTGGCTAGTTTCCTTCTTGCTGGAAACTTTCCCAGTGGCTGCCACTCAATACTTCATACCAAATAAAGTCCCTAACCAGTTTATTTTAGCTCAACCTGCCCTCTTCCAAATCCTAATGAACAGCCAGCTTGTCATATTATTTATTTAGTCACCATTAGAGCAAGAGGATCAATCATGGACCAAGATGGCAGAAGGTCCCAACTGTAGTGGGTTTTTGCTGGGGTGACCCACCCAGCCTGGTTCACTTCCTTCAACACTCTAGTTTTCACTCCATAAATAGCCTTCTTTCTGGTTAGATCTGTGAAGCTTACAGGCTCTGAGAGAAGTGATTACATCCAAGTCACTTCATTAAACTTATAAGTTGACACCTCAAAGTTATGCCTCCAAAGAAGACTAACAGCTCATCATAATCACAGCTGCAACCAAAACCAGTATGCACTGACATCAACAGATTTACAGTGATAAGAAAGGGAAGTGAGAGGAGAACGTCCATTGCTTGGAGGCTATAGTTCTGGGAGTTAATACCAGCTGATAGATGTATGAATTTGCAAAGTACTTCATATATAATCTCTCTTTTGACCGTCACAACAACTTAGGGAAGTAAATTCTACAAGTATTCTTGTCCCAGTTTTACAGATAAGGAATCTGAGGCCCAGACAGAGTAATTAATAGGTCCATATAACCATGTGCAACTTGTAGGGACAGCTATGTGGCACAGTTGATAGAATGCCAAACCTGGAGTGAGGAAAACATCTTCTTGAGTTCAAATCAGGCCTCAGACACTTACTAGCTGTGTGACCCTGGGTAAGTCACTTAACTGTGTTTGCCTCAGTCTCCTCATCTGTAAAATGAACTGGAGAAGGAAATGGCAAGCCACTCCAGTGTCTTTGCCAAGAAAACCACAAATGGAGTCACAGAGTCAGACATGACTGAAACAACTTAATAACAACATACAGCTAGTAAATATCAAAAGTAGAATCCAAACTCAGGGCTCTCCTGACTCCCTATCTAATACTTCACACTGTCAGTGACTTTTTCTAGCTGAACAGTAAATATGTTGTAAAATCACAGAGTTGGAATTCACACTTCTATAAGGTTTTCAGGTTTACACAGTGTTTTGTATTCCTCAAAACTATCTTGAGAGGCAGGTAGTGATATGACTATTATCCCTATTTTACTGTTAAAGAAACTGAGGAAAACAGAGAAAAATGATTTGTCCAAGGTCACAGAGTTCAACTCAGTTCGATAAACATTTATAATCCACAGTTGGTGGGTCACAGAATTATCCAGGTGATTAAAATTGGAAATGACTTTCAAGATCATAGAATTCAGCCTGGTCATTTTGCAGATGAAAAAAAATGAAGCCTAGAGAGTATTGGAATTGATATTGACAACCATGCCTCAACCCCAAGACTAGCCCTAGTTCCAGTATAGCTAATTACCTGATAAACAGTGGTTCTCAACCTTCCTTATGTGGCGACCCTTTAATACAGTTCCTCATGTTGTGGTGACTCCCAACCATAAAATCATTTTTGTTGCTACTTCATAGCTGTAATTTTGCTACTGCTATGAATCATAATGTAAATATCTGACATGCAGGATGGATTTAAATTGAACATAACCCACAGGTTGAGAACCACTGTGATAGAAGGATAGAGCTGAAATCCTAGACTATCATAGAAGAGGCTTGTGCACTCATACACCTCCATTTCCCTCAGAAGATTATGAACTTCATGGACACACGGACTGTTTCATTGATAATTCATCTCCCCAAGTACCAGACTCTTTACATAGGAGGATCCTAATAAAAATAAAATAAAGGTTGATTTAACTGAACATGAATCCCACCTGCAACTTTCCCAGGTGGTTATCCAATTTTGGTTTGGTCATTCTTTGTAATGAGGAGATCTCAAGCAAACAAACAAGGAGTATCCTTTTCCATTATAGGACAACCCTGATTCTTAGAAAAATAGTCATTATATAAAGTGAAATTTGCATCTTCACAGCTTCCATATATTGATTTCCATCCTGCTCTCTGGGGCCAAGGAGAATCCATCTGATTTCTCTTCCATGTGACAATCCTTTAAGTATTTGAAAAATGGTGGCTTTGCTACTTTGCTACTTCTGTCCGGGCTACCTCCATTCATTAACAATGGCTCTCCTACATCATGTATTGGGGTCATCATTAACTCATTCCTCTTTTTCATCTCTCATATCCAATCTGTTCTCAGGTCCTCCTCATTCCACCTCTACAACATCTCTCAAATTCATCTTCTTCCAATTCTTACAGTAATTACTCCGGCATAGGCCTGATTGCCAGTGGTCCGAACTATTGCAATGGTTTCTTAGCACTGCTTCCAGCATCTACTCTGTCCTCGATCTACTTCTTTCTTTATAACCGTTGCCAATCCATTTTGATAGAAAAGCAGCTAGGGAACCTATTGGAGAGTTAAGAAAACCAGAGTTCGAATCCTACCTCAGACCCTTTTCTGGCTGGGTAGACCAAGAAGAGTCATCAGACCTCTCTCAGTCTCATTATCCTCATTTGTGACACAGGGATAATAATTGCGTCTGCCTAAAGAATTGTTGTGAGGACCAAAGGAGATAAAATACAAACATAAAACGCTTTGCAAACCTTGAAGCTTCATGTAAATGTTAGGGCTGGGGAAATGGGCCTGTGATCTCATTGATACAGAGAAGGCCTGAACAAGGAAACGCCCTCTGCCAATGTAGATAGGTACCTTCTCTGCAACATATAACGTTAGAGAGCAGCCTAGAGCCTGAGCACTGAGAAATTAAAATGATATATGTCAGAGGTGAGATATGAACCCAAGTTCTTCTTGACTCACTCTCCACTCACCATGCTACACTGCTTCTTACATGATAACTATAAGCTATCATTATTATCATTAGATCTGTTAAAAATCCCAGTTACTTACTGAATAAAATTCAGTGTCATTAGCTTGATGTTCAAGGCTTTCCACAATCTGGTGCCATCCTACTTTTCCAGTCTTACAATTCATCTTTTCCACATGCTTTTTACTCCAGTCACACTGGACTATACCACTTTGTGGCAGGAAGGAGGACTCCCCTATGAACACACCCTGTTCTCTCTCTGTGTCTCTCCCTCTGTCTGTCTGTCTCTCTGTTTCTGTCTCTGTCTCTGTCTGTCTCTCTCAGCTTTGCACTTTTATTCACACTGCCCCCTAAGCCCAGAATATCTCCCTCCCTTCCTACTATTTATCTTTTGAATTTCCATCCATCTTTTAAAACCCATACCCAGTGGTGCTCCTTCCATAAAGTCCTTCCTGATTCCTCCCTTTCCTCTCAGACTTCACACAGCATTTTATTTTTTCTCTCTCTAGTGCCCAAACAATGCTATATTGTGTATTCTAGTTATCTGTGTTGCTATCATATAGCCCTACTCAAATGCAAAGTTCTTGGAGTTGGGAAACATGCTTTATCTAAACTTGATTCTTAGAAATGCATTCTTTGCATTGGACTGCAGTTTGTGTCCCTTTAGCTTCCATAGGACTATCACTGTTGAGGTCCTTGTGTTCTCACAGGGAACAGAATGGTTCTATTTAAGCAGAATTATTCAGGGGAAGAAAGCATGAGATTTGGAGTTAGAAGCTCTGAGTTCAAATTTCATCTCTAGTTCTTACAGCATAACTTTGGGGAAGTCACGTAATCTAACCTGGCCTCTGTTTCTTTCTCTATAAAAAAGATAGGTAGACTAACTGATCTCTATGATTCCTTTAAAGGCAGTTTAGACTATATCCCAGTTCCCAAAACTTCTCTGTGGATGCACACAAGAAGAACACAAATATAGACACATAAGGAAATCCATTCAAATAACCATATTCCCCAGAGTCACATTCCCAGCCACACAGAAGTCTCACCTGACTCTCTCCTGGCAATTCATTCCATGGTGTAGCCACAATACAAGGACCAGTGTAGTGAATACTAGTCCAGAGGCTTACGTTTTCTCTTCTTTCACATGCTGCCTACTTACCATCTTAGAGTGGGAGAGAGGCAAGTGCATTCCTTTAGAGCCATAAGCAGCAGCACCTCCCGTCTTACCTTCTGCAATTAAACTCTATGATTATACCAACAGTCTGAAAAAGGGTGCATGATAAGGGATCTTCCATTGATCTAGAAGGCTGCAATAGTATAGGAGAGTTAAGTATTTTTAGGATAGATCTAAATTTCTACCCAGCAAGTCATTAAGTCCTTAAGTCCAGGGTTAGCTAAATTTGTTTTTTTTTTTAATAATTTCAATTTTATTCCTAGAGAATTTTAAGTTGTTGTTAGAACATTCAGGTAGAATGTCTTTTAGATGATTGGAGATGTGAGTCTGGAGCTCAAAAGAGAGGTCACAGCTAGAGATATATATATATATTGAAAGTCATCTACCCAGAGGCAGTGAGAAAGCCATAAGAAAAAGGGGAGGGGGGGCGGCCGGGTGGCGCAGTGAATAGAGCACTGGCCCTGGAGTTAGGAGGACCTGAGTTCAAATCCAGCCTCAGACACTTGACACACTTCCTAGCCGTGTGACTTTGGGCAAGTCACTTGACACCAATTGCCCTCCCTCCAAAAAAAGAAAAGAAAAAAGAAAAAGGGGGAGAGGGAGAGAGAGAGAGAGAGAGAGACAGAGAGACAGAGAGACAGAGAGGGAAGTCAGCCCAAGGTAAACCCTTAAGGCACACCCACATCAAAGTGTCAGGAAAAGGATGAGTATCTTGAATGAATTAGCAAATAAATCTTCCACCATTTTTGAACCCATAAATCCAAGCTCTATGTGTGATGGCTCCATATGACTATTTCATGAGTTTTATCTTCTGGTGCCATATTAGCTTTCTACACTGGGGGTGGGGAAAATCAGATTTCTTAAAGGTAAAGTAGAATGGTGATGGCTAGGTGGTGTAGTGAATAGATCACTGGCCCTGGAGTCAGGAGGACCTGAGTTCAAATTCAGCCTCAGACACTTACTAGCCATGTGACCTTGGGCAAATCACTTAACCTCAATTTCCCTTCAAAAAGAAAAAAAAAGATAAAGTAGAATGGGAACAACCCAAGGAGAATTTTATCTTCTGTTAGTAGACAATTCGAGCACCAAATGACACCAGAACACAGAATTCCAGATCTGGAAGGCGCCTGAAAGACCATCTGGTCCAAGCTCATAGTGTCCATGTATCTTCCTTGCAACATTCCAATCAGTTGTCCAGGCTTTGCTTGAAGACCAAGGACAGGGAGTCACACTATGTGAGTCATCTAGCTCTGTCTGTAGAATCTTGATCTTGACATCATAATATCAATTTTTTTTAATTCCCCATTAAAGATTTTGACATTATAATTGTTGCTAAGTAAGATTTTCCAACTAAAGTTTGAGACATGTCTGATTATCAATATTGCATCAGCAGGACAGGACACTAGAGTTTTGGGAAAGTTAGGAGATGCCCTTTACATCAGTGGCTTCAGCCCCGAAGTCTGGCTGAAACCCAGAATCTGAGAGCTATGCGGCTGTCTCCAAAATCATCCCATGGCCAGGGAACCATGAGTGAGCCCTGTGTTGAGAGAAGGGAGTTGCCCAGAGGCATGTCTGGGGTGCTAAGATAAAACAGCGTCATTGACTGGAGGTTTGGCTGTTCTTCTAATTCTGTTCTCCCCTCAAAAGTTCTCTGTCACCCACATTAAAGAAACATACATGTATCCAGAGCAGGGGCCTCCATTAGACCGAAGCCGCAGACATCCTGAAAATTACTTGCACCGGACCACGCTGAGTGTCAATGAAGTCAAAGAGTTTCCTTACCCTAACTTTTTTTTTTACTGTCATAAAGATAAATGAGAAAAAATGCTTTGAAAAAAAGAAGAGAGAAAAGGTATTCATGAGCTAAAGAGGCAACATGAGTAGACTGGCAAATTTGGAGTCAGGCACTTGAGCTCAGGTTTTGGACCTGCTATTTACTATGCACATAATCTTAGGGAAATCACTTCAGCGATGTCCTCATCTCTCAAACATGTGAGTTAGACTAAATGATCTCCATGATTCCTTGACCATTCAGGTAAACTCTCTCACAAGGTAGTAAATGGTAGGGCCAAGACTGACACCCAGGTCTTCCAAGTCCAAGTCCAGTAGCCTTTTCACTACCACACATTTGCTTTCCTCATCATCAATTGAGAAATAAACACCACCCCGACCCAGGAGAGAAGGTTTTCTCTCAGTTCACTCTGAAATGCAGGCATTTTTGCATGAGGGTTTTAAGAACTCTAAACTGGGAGGGAGGCAGAAAACCAGGACTTATAGTCTAGAGTAATTGTTTAATCATGGATGAATCATTTCATTTCTTTGAGACTCAGTTTTCTTATCTGGAGGATAATAACACCTGCTTCACAAGGGTACCATGAAACCCAAACACAATAATACAGGGTGTTCCAAAAGTCTAAGTGCAGTTTTAAACTTTAATAGCAGCAGCAACAACAACAGTAATTAAGCTACAGGGTTTAAAGTTTGCAAACCACTTTTCAAACCTTAAAACCCCATAGAAATGTACATAGAATTACAAGGCAATTAGTTTGGAGCAGCCAAGCTAAGCTAGGCTCAAAGCTGATGCTGACCTACTCTCATGAGAAAATAAAAGTAATAGTAAATACACAGAACGGGATGGAGCTATGAGGAGGCATGGTAAAGGGAAAGAGCGTTGTACTTGGGGCTAGAAGGTCTGGCTCTGAATCCCAGCTTTGGCATTCAGAATCTCTGTTGACCTAGGCTCAAATTCCTTAGCCTATATGTAGTTTTCAGCCAATCAGATCATATAACTCATCTATTTGTTATACTTCAAGTCGTTTCTGATGTTAGTCTTTCAGCCAAATCTTCTTAGATTCAATAAACTTTTCATGAAAGCTATGCTACTTGGAAAACATGGCTGACAAATGGCCTACTCCCATCTCTGCCTATATAGGAGTCTATTGAAACATCAAGGAAGGCCAAGTTCAAATGCCTACTCCTCCAGGATACTATCCTCCAGAGAGTGGCCAAATGGAAGTAGTCCTTCTCTTGTAACATTTATTGCATCCTACCTTCTGTTATTGTTGTGTCTCTGTCTCCTCTACTTCGCCTTCCCCCAACCTCCAGTAGACTTTTAGAAACCTGAGAACAGGGATCATGTCTTGTCTTTGCATCTCTCATGGTGAGTACAGGGAGGTATGCATAGTAGGTGCCCATTGATTAAAACAAAAACAATAACCTATATTGGTGCAGTATTTTATAAGAGCATAGTACTTTATAGTCAATATCTCCAGATCCTCAGGTTGTATTGATCTTTCATTTTCAAAGAGGACCATGGCATCAGGACATTTGGTGAACTAATGAAATAATTGCTCCCTTGACTATAGCTCTTCAAGTTTGACAAAGTGCTTCTTTCATAACAATCTCATGAGATAGATAATGCAAACAAACAGCATCCTCATTTGTAGGTGAGGAGGCTGAGGTCAAGGCTCAGGCCAGTGAAAGAACAAATGATATGGCTCTAGAGTGCTGATAGCTCATTAGATAGGACTCATCAATTTTCTCTTTTTAGAATTCTACTCAAGATCTGGTTTAGCGATCAGGGAAGGGATTGACAGGATCAGAAGGGTAGATGAGTTTAGCAGCAGACTCTTTCCAGGACTGGATGAGACCCAGAAACACTCTCACAAATGCTGGTTGTCACAAATCTCCTTCCCAGGGATGGTCTGGCCTATCCAGTCACAGTGCAGAGATTCCAATGTTATCCAACAGGATCATTTAAGTGAAACAGGGCCCAGTTCTCATCTTCTCTGAATTTTTATGTCTGTAGAACTAGAGACTCAGGAGAAGTGTAAAGTTTTCCATAAACAGCTGTAGAAAGAGGGAGGATGATTTCTCCAGCTGTGGTCTTCTTGCTCCCCTTCATTCATTTCAGATAAATAACAGAGTAGGCATTGCAGAGAAAACATAGAGCTACAAATTAGCAGATTCAGAAGTATGATTTTAAATAGCTTGTATACTGGTAAGTGATTATGAGAATACTTCAGTGATTCAATGGACTTATGGCATTAATAAAGGTGGATCCCTCCTTTGGTACAAACAACAATCCACCCATACTATTTCATCTCCTGTAATATCGATGTTAATGTCAGTATCTATAGAACATCTACCCTTTGCACTAAGAAGCTGTGGTTCTCAGGCTGTCCATTTGTTACCCCCTTGCTCTTATCGTGTGGCCAGTCTATCTCCATTTCCAAGTCTGTACTTCCTGGGTGATATTTTTATGCCATTTCTTTTATGCATGCCATATAGCAACATGCTATCGGCTACTTACATTCACCATACATCTGTCTCTTTGGTTCACATGTAACTTTGATTCCTCAGAGATTGTGTTGTTCCATGATTTGTAACCATATAATTAGATTAGAAGAACCCTGATAATTGAAAAATGTATATGCTTCAGAATAAGAAAGAAGTTTGGGGTCACTGAAAGAGCAGTACCATCTTGTAAATGCAACCAGCTTTTCTTGCCTTCTTATTCAATTCTAGTTTTGGGTCAGTGTCCATCTACAGTGACTGTCCAAGATGAGTGAACTGCTTAACTAGTGCAATGAACTAGTCATCCAACTGCATGTCATTAGTCTGGATCAGAGAAGTCAAATAGGCTTACCAGGTCATAACCAGATTTAAGTGTAATTGGGAAGTATTTAGCAAAATAAATAAAAATACAGTAAAACATAGATAATATTAACATGTGGTTTTCTAAATCAATATATGGTCTCTTGTATACAGTTCAGTGGCCCCCATTTCCATTTGAGGTTGACACCAATGGTCTGGATAATAAGCATTCTTCATCCACTTCCTTTTTTCAGTGTAGATTGTTAGAGCAATCTCTTGGTCATGGATTTCTTTGAAACTGTAGTGCAGAGTATTCTGGTATTTGATGAAATGAGCACAATTTTCTCAGTTAACAGGGACATCTGGAGGATCTCATTATCTGCTGGAAATATCTCTTCCATGCAACCTCTGTGCATGACATCCACCAAAAATAAAATAATACAATAATGTGATATCAGATATAATGTTACAATATAAAATGACATGGTGTGATAGTGTAGCATGATACAGTGTGAAAACAGAGTATGACACAATATCACAATGCCACAACAGGATACAGGACACATATACTGGTAACAATAAAATAATATAAAAACAACATAATGTGACACACATAACATAACATAAATCACTTCACTTTACCTCACCTCTGAACTTCAGCTTCTTTTTTTAATGTAATAAATTTTATTTGTTTTCTTGTTTACATCGTTCATTTTCATGAGATTTTTGAATGACAAATTTTCTCCTCATCTTTCCCCTACCCCAACCCCAAAACAGTGATCCCACTGTGGAGCCCCTACCCTGGTCTGCTCTCTAACTTTCTGG
>JAQQSW010018021.1:0-11338 GCA_028646575.1 Pseudocheirus occidentalis | reverse complement strand
GAAAGGATATAGGAAAGAGCAGATTGGTAGAGGGTGTATTCAGTGGGATCACTGTTTTGGGGTGGTGAGTAGGGGAAAGATGGGAAGAAAGTTTGTAACTCAAAATCTTGTGGAAATGAATGTTGTAAACTAAAAATAAACATAAAATTTAATTTAAAAAATAAAATTTATAGAGAGCCTTAAGTTAACTATACTAACTTGCATATGTAATTGTATTTAATGCACACAACAACTCTTTGAGGTATGTTTTATTATTATTATCCTCATTTTTACAAATGAGAAAATTTATGCCACATAAAGGTGAATTATAAAGGATCACACATATGAATGTCTGAAGTAGGAATCAAAATCATGTCTTCCCCAAAAAAATTAACAATTCTCACCACATGGTTAATTACAAAAGTTGCAAAATGCCCTCTCTTTGGAACACAATTAGATCTTCTCTCCACAAATTAACACATGGAAATGTCATAGATAACATTGAGATCTGGTAAATACTAATTCTGAGAAAGTAGTAATTGAAGGGTGTATATTATTCAAAAGTAAGAGTTAATGAAAAGGGCAGTGTTATAATATCATACAAGAGGGGAAAATCACCTTTATGAAAATCCATGTACCTGAGACTATGATTTAAAAAAAAACCTCAAAAACAAAACAATATGTTTAAAGATCAAAGTTTGGAGAAACAGAAACAGTTTCATAATGGGAGCAAAGCATGGACCACCAAACTAGCAGAAATAAATAGATAACAATTCACAGCTAAATTCTGATTAGTGCAGAGATTGAATCCCTTGAAGTGCTTACATTTCTTAAGTTTGCACTGTTCAAAATTATAAATTGAAGTAAAATATGGTCAATTGATTCTAATCCAAGGGATGAAATCTGAACAAAGCTACCATTTTATGGGATCTATTATTTACATTAATTGGTCTGATATAGACATGAAAGCTGCCATGGAGGCAATATTTAGTCTATATAGGATTCAACTGTCCAAAGTCATGATGATGTTCTAGTAAAATCAGGGCAGCTGGTACATTCTTAATTTGTCTTGGTGATTATTTTATCTTTGAGAAGGTAAAAAAATGTAGTGAGGAGAATTCTTCAAAGAATCTGGTTAGTGGACCTAGAAATGAAAGAAATCTTACAAATCAATGACCATATAATATAAGAAACAGAATTCCAGACAAAGTTTGAAGTCTGCCCTATACTTTATATTTTAAAGAATTCAGATATAGATTAGGATTTGAAGTCTTTTATAATCTAACTACAATTTACTTTTCCATGCTTATTTTACAAGTAGTGAAAGAATTTTAACATTTATCTATTGCTGACTACCTTTGAGGATCTGAGCATTTAAAAATGAAAGAGTGCCACTATTTCAATGTAACACCATGCACCAGCAGATTCCCAAAAGAATGCTACTGTGAACAGCTTTTAAGGTTCAGATTACACAATATAGTGAACACTCCATTTATTCCATTACAAATTAGGGCCAACATTCACAACAAATCATAATATAATATTCACAACATTACATCTTATCACAGAAAATCACAATATAGTGTTCACAACAGCATAACATTAGAATGGCCACACAGTTTTCACTACAGTGGCCACAGTATTTGAGACAAAGAACAAAAGAGTAATCACCTCCTTACTTAATCAGTCAGTCACTTCACAATATAATAATCAATACTTAATCATTCAATCAATTCACAACATAATAATCAATCTTCCACTCATGGGGAAATCATAGATCAACTCAATCAGTCACTTATCTAGCAATCAGTCACTAAATACAATCGTTAGAAAACCATACAAACCCTCCACCCCTCAGTGTTCAGCAAACCTCAGTTTCATCCAAGGAGAGGCCTTTTCTTCATCTTGACTTGGGTGGTCTCTCAGATTCCCTGGATCCTCTTCCAAGGTCCCAGCTCCTGCCTGAATCCACCAATCACCTGGATTCAGAGACAGACAGCACCCAGGTCCTGCACCAGTTCTCCAGGCAGTCCCTGGCACACAATGAAATTCACAGGGTCTGGCACATCTCAGACCCTTCACAACTTCTGTTGCCAGGAACTCAAGGACCCATTGAGCCACAAACCAATAAAGGCTTATCTGGGTCATGCTTCTTCAGTCCTCTCGCAGTTCAGCTGGCCCTAGGACCCAGGAGAAATCTCATCCTTCCAGGAGGCCTTCCAGGCAGCCTTCACCAATTCTCCAGCAGCCCAGCTCCCAGATGCTAAGACAATCTGGCTTTTTCCACCAGAAGCCATCAGGGGGAAGATTCCCAATTCTGTCTCTCTGTCTCTAGAACTCTTCTTATATACACACACTGGCCTCCTGTCAACCCCCTCTTGCCATGTCAGGAACAGGAGACAGAGCTCATAACTTCCATACTTCGCCCTAAGTGACTAAGTGCTAAGTATCTGCTAAATTGACTACTGTTATACTAGCCAAGAAACAGATGAACTTAATTTACCTTTTCTAGTATCAGGACAAGAAAGACACTATGAACCACTAATCAGGGGGCAGAGCCTAGATGGGAGCATGGAAGCAGGAAAATTCTGCAGCTCCCCCACAACAACCTCAAATACCCATAAAATATGACTCTAAACAAATATTAGGGCTCCAGAACTCACAAAATTACAGAAAAACACATCTCCTGCTGAAGGCAGCTTGGCAGGCAGGACAGGAAGGGCTCATCTGAGCATACTGGGAGATGAAACCAGCCTGGCCTGAAACTGTGGCTTAGCTCTGGGGCCACTAGGACAAGCCGTGGCTGGAGGCTGCTGGAGAGTGGATCAGTGGCAGATGTGGCAATTTCCAGAATTATCAACCCATAAGAAACAAGGACTCAGTGAAAGGTTAGTGGAACTTGGCAAAATTTGGGAGAGAAGAGCAGGTCTGGCCAAACTGCCTCCAGGGCAAAGAAGCAGCAGAAGTGGTGGCACTGCAGCCACTTCCACGTGGCTGCTTCAGAAGCTCCTGGCCTACAGACTGCAGGGGGGCCAAGTAATCATTCAGAGGCTGTGCTCTTGCCTTGAACTGCCTGTATCTGGATGGTGGTCTTGGGTGGTGGTCCTGGGGTGCATTTTCAGTGGCTAAAGTTGGTGGGAGCTGCAGCAGCCTCCTAATAGCACCAGCAGCTGCAAAAATCCCAGCAATTTGGGGCAGAGTTTTCCCCTCTGGAAGCAGAGTTCTACTGAGCCCCAAAGTCAAGTAATTGACTGGCAACATGAGCAGGCAAAGGAAGCAAAGCAAACCCAGCAATACAACTTTAGATTCCTTTTTTTGGGAACAAAAAGGATCAAAGCATGGAATGGGAGAAAGACAACACAGTCAGAACTCCCACACCAAAAGCTTCCAAGAAAAATGTAGAATGGTTACAAGACACAGAGCAGCTTAAGCAGGATTTAGAAAACCAAATGAGAGAAATAGAGGAAAAATTGGGAAGAGAAATTACTATTATGCAAGAAAATCATGAAAAGAGTCAATAAACTGACTGAAGAAAATAATACCTTAAAAAATAGATTAACTCAAATGGCAAAAGAGGCCCAAAAAGCCAATGAGAAGAAGAATGCCCTGAAAAGTTGAATTTACCAGATGGAAAAAGAATCTCAAAAGCTTTCTGAAGAGAATAATTTCTTCAGAATTAGAGTGGAGCAAATGGAAGCAAATGACTTCATGAGAAATGAAGGTAATGTCAAATAGATCCAAACAAATGAAAAAGTAGAAGGCAATGAGAAATATTTCATTGAAAAAAACCACTGACCTGAAAAATAGATGCAGGAGAGAAAATTTAAAAATTATTGGACTACCTGAAAGCCATGATCAAAAAGAATCTAGATATCGTCCTTCAAGACATTCTCAAGGAAAATTGCCATGATATTTTAGAACCCGAGGGTAAAATAGAACATGAAAGAATTCACCCATAACCTCTTGGAAAAAATCTGAAAAAGAAAACTCCTAGGAATGTTATAGCCAGGTTCTGGAATTCCCAGATCAAGGAGAAAATATTACAAGATGCCATGAAGAAACAATTTGAATACTGTGGAAACACAATTAGGATAATCCAGGATCTAGTAGCTTCTACATTAAGGGACCAAAGGATCTCGAATATGATATTCTGGAGATCAAGGGAGCTAAGATTAAAACAAAGAATCACCTACCCAGCAAAATTGAGTATAATGTTCCAGGGTAAAATGTGGTCATTCAGTGAGGTGGAGGACTTTCAAGCATTCTTGCTGAAAAAAAAACAAACCTGAAAAGAAAATTTGACACTCAAATACAAGAAGTACAAGAAGGTAAACATGGAAAAGAAATTATAAGGAACTTATTAAAATTGAACTATTTACATGCCAGTATGGAAAAATGATCATTGCAACTTATGAAACTTTTCTCACCGTGAAGATGTCAAGGGAATACAAATGTGTATATGTGTGTGTGTATTATACATATGTAAATATGTTTATTTACATATATATATGTATATGTGTACATATACATATGTCTATATAGGAGGGTATGTATATGCATGTGAATACATATCTGAGTATGTGTATATATGTGTACATAGAGGGCACAGGATCAATTGAATAGCAAGGGGTGGTACTTTTAAAGGAGAAATTGTGAGATGGGAGAAAAATAGAATGAGAGGAAACAGGGAGAGCCAGAATGTGGTTAATCATCTCATACAGAAGAGGCAAGGGATACCTTTTACATTGGAGGGGAAGAACAGGAAGGCAAAAGGGAAACGGTCAACCTTACTCTCATTGAATTTGGTTTAGGGAAGGAATGACATAAACTCTAAAGTGGGTATCTTGCCACACAGGAGAGTACGGTGCATGGGGATAAGAGAGGTGATGATGGAGGGGAGGGCAGAGTGGGGGAGAGGGTTGCTAGAAGCACACACTTCTGTAAAGGGGCAGGGACAGGATAGAGAATGGAACAAGGAGAGGGTGGGATAAGAAAGAGGGACATATAATCAGTCTCTCATAATATGTCCATTGCGGAGATGTTCTATGTAACTACACATGTACAGCCTGTATTGAACTGCTTGTCTTTTCAGTGGGAGTGGGTGACGAGGGAGGAAAGGAAAGAATCTAGAATTTAAAGTTCTATAATCTAATGTTAAAAAAATATATATGCATATTATTGTTGTTGTTGTTGTTAACTACATGCAGATGGGAATTATGATATACAGGCACTGGGGTAGGACGATCCATATTGCCCTACCAGAAAGTCAGAGGGGTGATGGGGGAGGACATAGAAGAGAGCAGATTGGGGGAGGGGTTATATAGTGTGATGCCCATTCTGGGGTGGTAGGTAAGGGAAAGAAGGGTAGAAAATTTGTAACTCAAAATCTAGTGGAAATGAATGATGTAAATAATTTTTTTAAAAATAGGACCAGTGTTCTAACTATATATATATATATATATATATATATATATATATATATATATATATATATAAACCATCAATCAATGAGCATGACTATTTTTCTGATAAACAGATTTTCTCCTCTTCTGCCACATCATTGTGAGTGTGTCTACCCATACTAACTCAGCTATACCAGTGAGGAAGTCCATGGTCTTTGGCACACAAAAAAATTAATTGCTGATGAAACAAGACCTGCATAAAACCATTCTTTCTTCCTTTTTTCCAACCTACTATGCAATCCACTGTGTTCCTTATGGCCATAATGACTTTATATTTGTCCACCAGTGAAAAAAGATTATGCTTTGACAAACTAATTGACACTAAGATATTAGGGACTTAATATAAAATGGTCTTCGCATTAAAAAAAAAAAGATCTTCTGGAAGGATCAGTGCTTACCTTGAATGAACAAATCTCAAAAAGTAGAACTTTAGTCATTTTGGTATAGGTAAGCTGATTTTTGAAAATATGAGGGAGGAAAAAAAAGTATTCATGTTACACAAGACAGGAAATATGAATCTGAAAATGCTGTCTTGGTAAATCTAATATCAATAGGAAAATAATAAAACAGACATAAAGAGATGAAATCTGTCAAAATCTAGAGGATAATGGAATCAGGAGTGATAAGCAGCATGGGTTTATAAAGAACAATTCACACAAGACACAATTGATAGGTCTTTTTGGCAGAAAGACAAAATTAGACTATGAAAGAAATCAAGAAGATGCTGCATATTTGGACTATCACAACACATTGAAAATAATATCTGAAAACTTTAAATCCAAATTGTAGTGAAATGATTTGATATGAATACTTTCAAAGTGGGAGTCTTTTGTGATACAGCATAAAGAATGTTGGAGGGGGATGGGACTTCCAAGAGCCAAGATGGTGGAGTAGCACCGCAAAACACATCCTGGAACAGCAGAACCAGTAAAAGGGCAAGATAAAACAATCTTTGAGTCCAAGAAAATTTGAGGATCAGTAGGAAAGCTTTGCCTCACTTGGGTAAAAGGGGAAAGTAGTCCTGGAGAGGAAGTATCCCAGCAAGCCCTACCTCAGCAAACCAGCTGGAAATCCTGAGCCCCTGTGTAGTGGAGCAGGCAAACACCAACACCAAGACCCCCAGGTTCTTCAGCATAGCCAGGAGAATAGGCAAACTTCAGCTTTGAGATCCACTACATGCTTCAGTTTAGGCCCAGGCAAGCAGGCAGCCTCCAACAGCCAAAACTCCACATGGGGAGGGAAGATCAGGAGACATCATAAACAAAAGCAAAATATTAGTGAGGAGTGAAAGGGTAAAAGGAGAGAGAGAAAGAGACAGAGAAAGAGAGAGACAGAGAGACAGAGAGACAGAAAGACAGAGAGAGGACAAGCAGAAGGAAAAATAGAATGGAGGGAAATACACAGTGATCACAACAGTGAACGTGAAAGAGATGAACTCTCTCATAAAATGGAAGTGGATAGCAGTGTACAATATTGTAGGATTCTGGATTTCAACAATATGTCGTTTATAAGAAACACACTTGAAGAAGAGTAAAAGTGAAGGACCAGAGACAAAAGGTCCAGCAATATCAGGTCTCATACTATATTATAAAGCAGTAATTACCAAAACTATTCAGTACTGGCTAAGAAATAGAGTAGTGGATCAGTGAAATAGTTCAGGTATATAAGACTCAGTAGTCAATCATTCTAGAAGTAAGCCAGTATTTGATAAAACCAAAGGCTCTGAAATAAGATCTCACTATTTGACAAAAATTTGGGGGGAAAATGGAAAATAACAGGACACAAACTAGGCATAGACCGACATTCAACACTATATGCTGAAATAAGATCAAAATGGGTGCATGGTTTAGACATAAAGGACAACAGCATAAGCAAATTACAAGAGAAAGGCATAGTCGACCTGTCATATCTATGAGGAAGGGAAGAAATAATGACCAAACAAGGAGACAGCATTATGAAATGTAGGATAGATAACTTTTATCATATTAAAATAAAAGGCTTTGTACAAATAAAACCAATGCAACAAAGATTAAAAGAAAAGCAAAAAGCTGAGAAACAACCTTTATAGCAAGTATCGCTGATAAAGGCTTATTTCTCAAATATATAGAGAAATGAGCCAAATTTATAAGAATGTAAGCCATTCCCCAATTAACAAATGCCAAAGAATATGAACAAATCAGTTTTCAGAAGAAGAAAT
The DNA here is from genome assembly GCA_028646575.1 of Pseudocheirus occidentalis. Lineage (NCBI taxonomy): Eukaryota > Metazoa > Chordata > Mammalia > Diprotodontia > Pseudocheiridae > Pseudocheirus > Pseudocheirus occidentalis. Next base: position 3,700 of record JAQQSW010018021.1, on the reverse strand, counting down.
CAAAGCTATCTATAGGCATAGGAAGAAGTGCTCTACATGACTTTTGTTCAGAGAAATGCCCATTAAAACAACTCTGATGTACCATATCACACCTATCAGATTGGTAAATGTGACAAAAAAAGAAAATAATAAATGTTGGCGAGGATGTAGGGAAAATTGGGACACTAATATACTAGGGAGGAGTTGTGAACTGATCCATTCTGGAGAGCAATTTGGAACTACGCCCAAAAGTAACCAAACTGTACATTCTTTTTGATCTAGCAATAACACTACTTGGTCTATATCCCAAAGAGATCATAAAACAGGGAAAAGGACCTAAATGTACAAAAATATTTATAGAAGACTTTTTGCGGTAGCAAAATATTGGAAACTTAGGGGGTGTCCATCAGTTGGGGAATAGCTGTGGTATAGGAATGTAATAGAATACTACTGTGCAGTAAGACATGATGAACAGGCAGATTTCAGAAAAACCCAGAAAGATGTGTACAAACTGATACAAAGTAAAATGAGCAGAACCTGGAAAATATTGTACACAGTATCATCAACACTGTGTGATGACCAATTATGAATAACTCCATTCTTCTCAGCAACACAATAATCCAAGATAAATACAAAGGACTCAGAAAGGAAAATGTTATCCACATCCAAAAAAAGGAACTGATGGACTCTGAATGTAGATCAAAACAATTTTTTTTCACTTTATTCTTTCTCATGGATTTTTTCCCTTTTGATCTATTTCTTTTACAACTGTGACTAACATGGAAATATGTTTTATATGATGGCACATGTACAGCCTATATCAAGTTTTCTATTATTTTCAGAAAAGGGGAGGGAAGGGAAGAAGGGAGAAATTTTGGAACTCAAAATCTTATAAAAATGAATCCTAAAAAGTTGTCCTGACATGTAATTGGGAAAGAAATAAAATATTTTAAAAGAACGTTGAAGGACTGTTAATTAAGTATTCTTGATTCTTCTACATCTTAGTTTCTTCATTTGTAAAATGGAGGTGATACTTTTATACTATTTACCTCACAAGTCTAATGTGATAAAAGATGAGTGTTAAAATAATTGGCACATACAAATTGTATGTGATGGAGTGGGGAAGGATGGGTACTATAACATACCTCAACTATATCAAAGAATTAAATCCTAAAAATAGAGCACCAAAGTCTGTTTCTGAAATCTTATTGACCTCTAAAGATCCAAGGCTACTGTGACATCTGAGAAACTGATATATACACTTGTTCTAACTCTAACAATGTAATAGAATATCCCAGAATGAAAGTCTTAACACAAGTCATTCCAAACTCTGGAAGAACAGCATAAAATACTGAATATGAGGGGGAAAATGAGCAATATATTCAAACCCCATCTAAATTTTAACTGAAAATGCAAGAAAAGATCAACTGAGAGAAATTCGAACTCCCAGATGAGTCATATGACTTAATTTTAACTTGTAGGAATAAAAAAAATATTCCTGACTTCAAATCAAAACACCAAGGGCATTTTTTTTAACAAATAGAATAGATTTTGAATTCCTCATTGCCTATAACCAACACAATCCCTGAAAACAGTTGCAGTTTAAGCTAAAATGATGATTGATGATGGGAAAGGAGGAAGTTGTCACTTTCCCTAATTCAGGCATTTTATGGAGGAGGCACCAATCTAAGATAAGATTGTTAAACAACTTGATGTCACCTGCAGTGAATTTAGAATGCCTTGAGAAACAGCTCATTGGAGTCACTTTCTGTACAGCAGGGTGCTGTGAGAAGAATCCCTGAGAGCAATCAAATGTCTCCTTTCTCAATTCCTAGGTGAGTTCTGCCCCCAAAACTCCCATAACTGAGCAGATAGCAGATCCTCACCCACTGCTTCTGATTTAGTCCTCAAAACATGAAAGTATTCCACATAATAAATTGGCATTTCAGATTATAAGGGGAACTAAGGTGGCACAATGAATAGAACCCAGAGTCAGGAAAATCTGAGTTCAAATCACACCTCAGACACTTAATTAGCTATGTGGGCCTCAGCAAGTCACTTAACCCTGTTTGCCTCATTTTCTTCATTTTCAAAATGAGAAGGAAATGGCAAACCACTCTAGCATCTTTGCCAAGGAAACCCCAAATGGGGATACAAAGAAGTGAACGTGACTGAACAATTTCAGGTAGAAGAATTGCAACGAATTTCAGTTTTGCCCATTGTCTTTGCCAACAGCAATTTGAGGCTGTGGTGCATAGCTTGTTTTCAGACAACCATATTAGTGAGACGCATGAATGGTTTCACAACTTGGGAAAACTATGCATCTTCCTGCAGCAGTACAGCAAACATACTGCCCTTTCCACCTGGAAGTAACTGTAAGAAGACAAGCCACTATTTTGTTCTGGTTCTAAATATCCTGGACCCTCCCTAGTCATTTATTGAATTATCATATAACTCTGCCTCTGAGAAGTGGAGTGCAAGGGGAGCTTACATTTGGATCAGATCCATCTGTTGTTCTACAGAACTCCAACCTGCAGGATCCACTGGCTGAGCTCTCATTAACTAAACCTCATTTTTCTTACAGCCAGGTCCTTATTTTCAAGTATATGGGAAATAGATCAGTTCATGAATGTCCTAGAGAGAGTGAAGCTCCTTTGCTGTTCTGTGAGCAACTACACCTATCCTGTACTTGCATGGAGTTGGAGAATTTCAGAGGCAGGCTACAAGTAACTTATTCATCAAGGTTTGGCAATTGCTAATAAGAATTTCTTCAACTTAGCACATAAGATTTGTCTGTAGCTGTTTTCTCAACCCCTTGCCCCATTAATTCAATGTACTTCAAAAAATACTTATTAAGCTGCTACTTGGTTATAGGACCTTGAACTACCTGCTAAAATACAAAAACAAAAACATATCCTGAACTCTAGGAACTTACCTTCAAAAGATAAACAATACAAGTAAGTATGGGCAATGATGGCCACCATAAAGATGATAAATGCTACTATCATTCTATTTATTTTTAATTAATTATTTTATTTATTTTCTAGTTTACATCGTCCATTTCCACAAGATTTTGAGTTATAAATTTTCTCCCTGTCTTTCCCCTACCCACAACCACAAAACAGCAATCCCACTGTAAAGCCCCTCCCCCAATCTGCTCTCTTTTATGTCCTCCTCTAAAGCCCCTCTAACTTTCTGGTAGGGCAGGGTGGGTCTCCCTACCCCAGTGCCTGTATATCTTAATGTAGTTAATAATAATTATTATTATGCATACATATATATGTATATATATATATATATTTAACATTTGATTGTAGAACTTTAAATTCTAGATTCTTTTGGTTCCTCCCTCATCACCCACCCCCACTAGAAGGATAAGCAATTCAATAAAGGCTGCAGATGTATAAATAATTATGCAGGACATCTCCATAGTAGACATATTGTGAGAGACTGATTATATGTCCCTCCTTCTTATCCCACCCCTCCTTGTTCTATTCTCTACCCTGTCCCTGTCCCTTTACTAAAGTGTGTGCTTCCAGCAACCCTCCCCCTGACCCTCCCCTCCCCTCCATTATCCCACTTCTCATCCCCATCCCCCCTACTCTCCTGTGTGGCAAGATACACAGTTTAGAGTTTATGTCATTCCTTCCCTAAGCCAAATTCAATGAGAGTAAATGAAAGTAAAGTTGTAATACTTATCCCTTGCCTCTTCTATATGGGA
>JAQQSW010018020.1:0-11338 GCA_028646575.1 Pseudocheirus occidentalis | reverse complement strand
CCAGAATCTTTTTTCAATATTACCAATTTAATCCTTAACTTTCTTCTAAATATTTCACTGTAACACTCAAGACAATTTCCTGAGGTTTTTATATTCTTATTTCATTTTTGATGTGTTTGTATCTTTTCTTCCCAAATAAGACTATAAGCTTCTGGAGAGGAGGAGACACTGGCGAGGATACAGAGAGGTAAAAGTGGCATTGGTGACATTGGCCCCCTCGCTGTCACTGCATTTCCCAACTCTGGGGGGGGTCTTCAATAGCTGTAAAATACTCTCCCTTCTCTCCCTTCTCAGTTAAAGTCCCACCTCCTGCAAGAAGCCTCTCCCAGTCATCCTTAATCTTAGCGCCTTCCCTCTGAGATTATCTACAATTTATCCTGTATATATCTTCTTAATACTTCGTATTATATATCTTTGTAATATATCTTCATAATACTCAAATATATGTTCTTAATATTTGTAAGAATATATCTTCGTAATACTCAAAAGAACTTAGTTGTTCACAATTATTCTTTGAACAATATTGCTGTTCAGTAGACATCATTCTCTTGGTTCTGTTCATTTCACTTTTCATTATTTCATGTTAAATCTTTCCATGGTTTTCTAAAATCAGCCTATCATTTCTTATAGCACAGTAATATTCCATCAAAATCCTCTAAATTTCCAGTTCTTTGCCACCATAATATTTTAGAACATGTAGTCGTTTACATGTTATCTCCTCCATTAAACTTAAAAGCAGAGACTTTGGGTTTTTGTTGTTTTTGTTTTGTCTTTCTTTGTATCCCCCGTGCTTAGCAGAGTGCCTGGCACATAGTAGGCACTCTATAAATATGCTTCTTAATTGCTAATATATTGTTATAAATATGCTTGTTAATAAATGCTATGTTGTTAACAAATATCTGTTGATTGTAATGCCTCTCGCTTATATCTATACTGTAATTTCTATGTTTAGAAATAAACATTAAAAATCCCTTCCATCTGAACTGAGAATACCAAAAGGTTGTGATACAGGAAGAATGACTAGGTCCTACATAACTTCATTTTCTTTAGTACAGCTATATGAAACCTACCATTATTAACTGGTATCACAAAAACTATGTTAGTGAAACTGTCACGGAAGCATTTAGTTCCAAAGGAATAATGCCATAAATGTAATGATATTGCTGCCTAGTTTCACATTCTGGTAGGATGTGTTGTAATAGATTAATGATGCGATTATGAAGCATTGTTATTTGGGGCAATGTTTTAAGGGTTATAGCTATTCAAACAGAACATTTTAATCAACATACGGAGTTACATTTTCTTTACTTATCGTCTCGGCAAGTTCTTGCAGCTGCTTTGTAAGCTTTTCCAAAACATTTTCTTCATCTTCTTTTCTCTGGTTGTAGTTCCCCACCGGTGCTGGTTCATCACCCTATAAAAGAAAATTGTGTCATATAGAAATACATACTCATTTTAATTCTCAGTCAAATTTTTTTGTTGTTGTTTTTTAAAATTAATTTTTTTGGTTACAATTTAAGTGCCAACCTGTGGCTCTCCCTCCCTCCCCATCCTACACTAGAGAAGGCCACCATTTGATAACAGATTTACAAATATGTGTAAAACCAAATTATGCGTTCTTCTATTTGTCAGTTCTTTCTCTGGAGGTGGAGAGCACCTTCCTTCATAGGTCCTTTGTAATCGATCTGAATATTTGTAATACTCAAAAGAACTTAGTTGTTTGCAATTATTCTTTGAACAATATTGCTGTTATGTAGACATTGTTCTCTTGGTTCTGCTCATTTCACTTTTCATTATTTCATGTTAAATCTTTCCATGGTTTTCTAAAATCAACCTATCATTTCTTATAGCACAGTAATATTCTATCAAAATCCTTTCAATTTCCAGTTCTTTGCCACCATAATATTTTAGAACATGTGGATTCTTTTCCCTTTTCCCTGATTGCCTTGAGAAACAGACCTAATAGTGGTATTGCTGGGTCAAAGGGTATACACAGTTTTCTAACTCTTTGGGCATAATTCCAGATTGCTCTCCACAACGGCTGGATCAGTTTACAATTCTACCAACAGTGTATTAGTGTCACAATTTTTCCACATCCTCTCCAACATTTGTCATTTCCACCTTCCTTCATTTTAACCAATCTGATAGATGTGAGAATCTCAAAGTTGTTTTTATTTATATTTCTCTAATCAAAAATAATTAAGAGCATTTGTGCTCACTTGATTTAGGTATCAACATCATATTTGTTTTGTAAAAGGAGTTTGGTAGGACTCCTTCTTTGTCTATTATTCCTAATAATTTAATAATGGGATTAGCTGACATTTAAATGTTTGGTAGAGACCACTTGTAAATCCTTCTGATCCTGATGCTTTTTTCTTAGGAAGCTCATTTATGGCCTTTTCAATTTATTTTTCTAAAAAAGGTTCATTTAGATATTCTCTTTCCTCTTCTGTTAATCTATTCTAGGCAGTTTATATTTTTGTAACTATTCTTTCATTTCACTTAAATTGTTAAATTTATTGGCATATAACTGGGCAAATTAACTCCCAATAATTACTTTGATTTCATCTTTACTGGTAGTATATTCACCCTTTTCATTTTTGATACTGGTAATTTGGCTTTCTTCTCTCTTTTAAAAAATCATATTAACCAATGGTTTTTCTATATTATTGTTTGTTTTTACAAAACCAATTTCTACATTTACTTATTAATTCAATGGGTTTCTTATACTCCATTTTATTAATAGCACCTTTAATTTTTAGGATTTCCATTTTGGTGTTTAATTGGGGATTTTTAAGTTGTTCTTTTTCTAGTTTTTTAAATTGCATACTAAATTCATTGGTCTTTATTTTATTAATGTCAGCATTTAGAGATATAAATTTCATGTATATATTATTCCCTCTTAAATCCAGTTCTGATGAGAATAAGGTTCTAACACTACCAGCTCTCTACCTCCCTCCTGCCTCAGCTGAAACAGTTCTTCCATTCATGCCTCATTCTGTATGAGATAATCACTCCGTTTTACCTGTCCATACCCAATTTTATTTTTTAGGGCCATCACATCATATTCAATTCAACCCCAAGCCTTCTATCTATGTATACTTTTCCAAACTACCCAAGTAATAACATTCTTAAGAGTTAAAGATTACATTTTCCCATATAAAAAGTAAATATTTCGACCTTATTAAATCCTTTATAATTGGTCTTTAATGTTTTCCTTCTTATGTTTCTCTTGAATCTAGTAGGTCAACTTGACTATTAAGTTCTGGGGTGTTTTTTTTTGTCAAAATACCTGACAATCAGCACTTCTTAAACTCAATGGGGTCTCAACCCACAGATTAAGAAGCAACAAAGAGGTTTTGAGTGAAAAAAGGCTTATGAATCTCTGCTGTAGTTCATTAAAATACCATTTTTTCCCATTCAGGATTATGCTCAGCTTTCTTCAGTAAGATATACCTGGTTATAAACCTAGCTCCTTTGTTATCTGGAACAAAATGTTCCATACCCTTTGGTCTTTTAATGTAGAAGCTGCTAAATCTTGTGTTATCCTGACTTTAGCTCCACGGTATTTAAATTGTTTATAGCATTTTCTCCTTGACCTGGGAGCTTCGAAAGTTAGCTACAATGTTCCTTTGAGTTTTCATCTAAGGATCTCTTTCAGGTGGTGATTTTTTTTTTAAATTTCTACTTTACCCTCTTGTTCTAAAACTATAGGGACATATTCCTTAACAATTTCTTGAAATATGGTACACATTCATTTTAATACCAAAAAAAGGAAAGAAAGGGAAGGGAAGAGAAGAGAAGGGAAGGGAAAGGAAGGGAAATAAGAAAAAGTCAAGAAATCACAAGAAAAAGAAGACATGAAAGAAAGGTGGTCTCTACCATGAGCAAATAAATCATAAGATTCTTCTAACAATATTTCTGATGCTTCACATATTCTTTAGTTGGTAATTAAAAGCACACAACTAAAACTAAATTTAGAAATATAGATTGTATATATAGATATATTATATATTTAGATAGAATATATATGTATATATGTATGTATATAAGTATATAAAATTTGTATAAATAATGAGAGCAGACCTGGGATTACCAGACATTGATTTTGCTCTTAACTTGATCACAGCCCAGGTTTGAATAACTAAAATTCATTATGAAGGGAAAATCAGGACACTGAAATTACTTCACAGAGACTTTTTCCACTGATGTCAACTCAAGAATTAAACTTTGATATTTCAAAAGTTTCAGTTCACTCAGCTTGCTTGATAGAATAATGAAATACTCTTTACCATTTCATTGACTTAAATACTTACTTTGTTTAAATTTCTAAGAGCCTTTCTGTTTTCATCTATTTCTCTTTTCAACTGGATACATCTAAAATGAAAGCAAAAACAAAGAATGGATTTCATATTGTCAAGAACTCATCTAGAAAAGTTTTTCAAGCTCTGAAACATTTATAGAAAGGTAGATTTTTTTTTTCTGGGGGCATGGTAGGAAATTATATGGAACTGTAATAACAATGACCTAGGAAAACTTCTCTACATATGTAGTCATCACCACTTTATTTTCTTTAACTTCTGGTTATGCTTTAGATTTTTGTTTGTTGTATCGACAGGTTAAGTTGCTTGCACAAGGTTGCAAAATTACAATGGAGAAACCAAGATGTGAACCCTAATCTTTCTAACTTCAAACAATTCTTTTTTTCCTAGTCCAGGCTGCGTCTCTTAGAAAGTTTAACAACTGCTAACATTTTGGTAAAATTTTGGATTTCTTTATTTGTAATGTAAAGTTAAATCACTTGACAGATAATTCACTAAATTGAAAAAATAAAGACAATTTGTATCAAAATGGCCTTGCTCAAATAATATGTAAAATGCACCCCCTTTTAGTCCAAAAAGGTTTGGTTCCTTCTTTCCTAAAATGGATAAATAAAAAGAAAGGAGCAGGAAAAGGAAAGAAAACTAAGAAAAACAGGTAAGTTAGGAGACTGGGAATTTGAGGATAGAAAAGGGAAGTAAGGAGAGAAAGGAAAGCAAACATTCTCATAAACTTCAACCCTAGCGATCCAGGATTGCTCCCCATCTGAGAGACATTCTACTTTTTTAAAGGATAACATCCCAACATATCCATTGAGGATAACATCCGCCACAGTAATCTATATTTTGATTAATGATTTATACTTCAGATATTGAAGTAGATGACATCTAAGGTACCTTCTAACTTTAAGATTTGAGAATTCAGAACATAGCGACAAAAACATCAGATAAAAGCTAGTGTTTGAGATCTTATTTTGACTAAAACAATATTCAGTGACACCAAATGACTTTTTCCTTGTTTCCTTCAAGTCTCTAAAATTACGAAAATATTAATACTTTAATTTCTTCTTGAATGTTTGAGCCTTTATTTGTCTTATCTGTAGGTACCATCTTCCTTACATTTGGATTTGCTGACAGGTATTTGTTATAGTAGAAGCTAACTTTTGTGTGGAATTTGTTTATTACTTTTGAAAATTTTTAGTCTATTGTTTTTCACTAACTATCTTTTTAAAAATGCTGTAAATGACAAAAGAAAGACACTTCTCAAGCAATCTATATTTTATACAACAAATGTGGTACTGCTGCCACAAAGTTTATGCTATTTATTAGTATATTACCTTTGATAAATATCCTGTCTTTTACTGGCATCTAGGGCTCCTTTCAGTTGACTCTCAGAAAGCAAACGTCCAACCTAAAATAATTGGGAAGTGAATGAAGAAATTTTATGTTTAGCATTCTGAACTTTAGTGTTACATGGCATTAAAGTTTTCATTCATATGCCTTGAAATTCTTATGATATACAATCATGCAACTTTGTTAATATTGCCACACTAAGAGTAAGTAGGTTCACATGCACATATACTTCTTTTTGTTTGTTTTTTTTAAGTGAGAAAGGTTAATGGTTTACTGATAGAAATTTTAAGAATGATTTTAATAATGCTTTATACATAAAAATTCTTGTCACAGGTCAAACTGACTATTCTCTAGTTCCCCTAAAAACCTCCAAAAATAAAGTAAATACAGATAGATGGAAATCTATTTTAGAATTATAATCATGAGTAATAGAAGTCTTTTATATCTGTGCCTCCACTGCACTGATTAGTGGTGCAGTGGGTAGAGTCCCAGACCTGGAGTCAGGAAGATTCATCTTCCTGAGTTCAAAGCCAGTCTCAGACACTTACTAGCCAAGTGACCTTGAGCAAGTCACGTAACCCTGTTTGCCTCAGTTTCCTCATCTGTAAAATGAGCTAGAGAAGGAAATGGCAAATCACTTCAGTATTTTTGCCAAGAAAATCCCAAATGGGGTTATGAAGACTTGGACTGAAACAACTCAACAACAACAACACTACACTGATTATCCAGAGAAGACAGATTTGAGAGAAAAGGAAAGAAATCATACGTAGCGAACTTAGAAACTGTTTGCAAAAGAATGTTAATTTAACACCCATCTAATTGTTCAGAGTCAACAAGTCAGCTACTTAATTCAGGCAACTCTGGGGTGATCAATCATGGTGAACAAAATGTAGTAAGCTCTTGGGCTATTTACACTAAGGGAAATAGTCTAGAATTCGGCTCATTTCCTTTTACTATGGCTCATTTCCTCTAAACTGGTCTTGTGTGGAAAATAAAGTTAGCCTGAATTGTCTAAAAGCTCTTTATATACACTACTTCCAAGCCATTAATATGGCTTAATAGTTTCTCATGTCTATGCTAAATAATCTAAATTTTTCTAACCTTTCCTTACAGGCTTCATTTTATAATTATATTTTGTTATTTCCTTAAGTAAACTTCATACCTCCTAACTGTGCATGTGCATGTATGCTAAGGTTGTGTTCCAGGCCTTCTTCTCTCTCTATATTTTCTCACTTAACAACTTCATCACTTCGGGGGTGTGATGGAGCCAGCTCACAATGACTCAGGGTCCACTGTCAAATTTTCAATGTGAGCATTTACCCCTCAGAAATAAATCAGCAACTGTTAAAAATCAGGGCTTTATTTCTTGTTTTGTTGACTTTCTAGATGTAAATGATGGAGAAACAGTGGATAAAGCATATTGTTAGAAACACAAACACAACTGACACCAAAATATGGATATCGAAAAAAATTACTGAAGTTCAGAGGAATTGAAAGTTTCTGGCCAGAAGTGGACTCCACCCTTCTTTAGGAAGGAGGAGTCCTGAATACAAAAGCAAGAAGGGCTTTATACTATTAGTTAGCACAGACATCTTCCTTCAGAAGATGGATTGGTCCATTATCTTCAGGGTTTTCAATTTTCCCCGAATGCCCATTATATATTTCTCCTAGATATGTACAAGCATGACCCCCTCCCTTTGTCATGCATTCCATGTTCTACTAATGAGGCCCTAATTTTATGAGGAGTGTGTCAGGTAATATACATGAGGTTTATTAAGCAAGCACAGTAGTAATTTTGGAATACTAAGTCACTGAACTCTACAGGCTCAAACTGGATCAGTTCTTATCTGAGTCTGAAGATTCTTCAAGTCTGCCTTCTGATTTGTCGAGTCCACCTGCTGTCTGCTAACTCCTTTATCTTACTTCAGTAATGTCTAGCATTCTATGGAAACTTAACTCCTTACTGTTTCTCACAATTTATTATCAGTAGTTTTTACTTCATTAATTAAAATTTTTTTATTGATTTGTTTGTTTACTTTTAGTTTACAAGATTCAGTTACACAATCCCTTGAGTTTCAAATTTTCTCCCTTCCCCCCCTTCCCCCTCCCCTTGGTGGCATGTAATCAAGTATAGGATCTGCAAATATTTTCACATTAGACATTAGTCTGGTTGTGAAGAAGGGTTGTAACTGATTGAATGAACAATGGGAAAGAGGAAACAAAACTAAACATGAAAAAGAAAGAGAGCAGGTAGTTTGCTTCAGTTTGCATTTAAACTGTTCTTTCTGGATCTTTCTCTGAATGTAGACATCTCCTTCCATCATGAGTCTTTTGGAGTTGTCTTATAACCTTGTGTTGCTGAGAAGAGTCCAGTCTGATTGTCATACATACGTTGTGCCTGTAATTGTGTACAAATTTCTCCTGGTTCTGCTCTTGTCACTTAGCATCAGTTTGTATAAGCCTCTCCAGGTAAATATGAAGTCCATCTGCTCCTCATTTCTTAGAATTTCATTACATTCATATACCACAACTTGTTTAGCTATCCCCCAAGTGATGGGCATCCCCTTAATTTCCAGTTTTTTGATACCACAAAGAGAGCTGCAATAAATATTTTTGTACATATGGGTCTTCCTCTTACTTCTATGATCTCTTTGGGATACAACCCTAGAAGTGGTATTACTGTGTCAAAGTGTATGCAATTATTTATAGCCCTTTGGGCATAGTTTCAGATTGCTCTCCAGAATGGCTGAATCAGTTCATGACTCCACCAACAATGCATTAGTGTTCCAATTTTTCCACACTCTCTCCAGCATTTGTCATTTTTTTGTTCTGTCTTAGCCAATCTGACTGGTGAGATGTGGTACCTCAGAGTTGTTTTGATTTGCATCTCTCTAATCAATAGTGATTTAGAGCATTTTTTCATATGCTTATAGATATCTTTAATTTCTACCTCTGAAAATTGTCTGTTCATATCCTTTGACCATTTTTCAATTGGGGAATGACTTGTATTCTTATAGACTTGACTCAATTCCCTGTATATTTTAGAAATGAGGCATTTATCAGAGAACTGGTTATAAAAATTCTTTCCCAGTTTCCTACTTCCCTCCTAATCTTGGTTACATTGGCTTTGTTTATACAGTAACTTTTCAATTTAATGTAATCAAGATTATCCATTTTGCATTTTGTAATGCTCTCTAACTCTTGTTTGGTCATAAAATCTTCCCTTCTCCATAAATATGACAGGTAAACTACTCCTTGTTTTCCCAGATTGCTTATAGTATCAGCCTTTATACCTAGATCATGCACCCATTTAGACTTGATTTTGGTATATGGAATTAGATAAGTGGCTCTCAACCTGTGGGTTGCAACCCCTTTGGGGGTCAAACAACCCTTTCACAGGAGTCACAGGGGTCGCCTAAGACCACCGGAAAACACATATTTCCGATGGTCTTAGGAACCAAGACACCACTCCTCTATCCATCTCTAGGTGGGTCTACCCACATGCAGATACGCCCACATACGAGTATTAAAGGGTCATAGCATTAGTAAGGTTGAGAACCACTGAATTAGATAATGCCCAATTTCTGCCATACTTCATTAATTTGTTAATAGCTCTATGGAAACTTAACTCTTTGATGTCTCTCACAATATTAAACTTAAAAACTTTTTTTTCTTCTGGAGATCCAGTTGTAAAATATTTACCAGCATTTCCCCTCCTTTCCTTCCTTCCATTTTCAATTTTTCTTGCACAAAATGACTAATGATTGCACATGTATAATCTATATCAGATTGCTTACCGTCTCAGGGAAGGGAAAAAGGAAGGAAGAAGGACAGGATTTGGAACTTAAAAAAAGGACAAGGAATACGAAAAATTGCATTTTATATATAATAAGTGAAAAATAAAATATTATTTTAAAATATTAAAATGGAGCAAATATTGGAGGCAGCAGCTGTGTACCACCATAAATGTGAAGCTCTAAGATAGTTCTGACCCTTTTGGTGTGCTCTGTCCCACTTTGACAGTGTACTGAAACCTATGCAATCCTCTAAGAGTATGATTTTTAAATGCATAAAATAAAATACATAACATTCCAAAGGAATCCAATTATTTTTGAAAAAAAATGCTTAGCACAGTGGCTGGCACATAACAGGCTCTATATAAATGCTTATTCTTTTTCCCTTCCCTTCTCTCCTTTCCTTTGTCTTTGCAACCCTAGTACATAGCCATGCCTGGCACATAATGCTTGTTCACTGATTGATTTATCTTCATAATCCTTCAGACTCCTTATATGTCTCTTTAGTTTAGAATGAGACATTTTTTTTTTGGTATGACTATTGCCTAGTATACAGTATTCTCTCCTCCCTCAAATTACTTTGCATTTTTTTTTCCTTATAAAAGCTGCATCTCCCAGTAGAATGCATGCTCCTTATTTTGCCTTTTATCCCCAGTGCCTAGCATGGTTCCCTGTGCATATTAGGTACTTAAAAAATCCTTATTGAATTGACTGAACCATGGCGTGCTGACCCACCTAATTCTACAGTCCTCCTACTTCTGCTCCTGAAGGGTTTAATTTTTACTGCAGCACTGCATGTCTGATTCACTGTGAAACACTGGGCCTCCAAGAGTTTTTCCTGCTTTTAGAAGAGAAAGACCAGAACTGGATATAATATAGATACCTTAAAGGATGAGTCAGTAACAACAGAATTTAATAACTGATCAGATGAAAAACCAGACTTCCACTGTAATGAGAGGTTATAGCTGAAGAAAGATTTCAGAGTATTGCTGGGTGGTACAGTTAACCTTTTTTGATCAGTGCAGAGTAGTGACAAGAGTGGAAAAGAGGGGATTTGAAGCCTTGATTTTCATTCCTGGTTCTATTACAAACTGGATAAAAGGCACTGGGCCAGTCTTTTTCACCCTCTGAATCTTCTTAGAAAGGCATAAAATGAGCCACAGAGGATCATAAATTCAGAGCTGGAGATGTTAGAGGTCATTTAGTGAACCCCTTTCATTTTACAGATAATAAAACTGAGGCCAAAGAAGGTAAAGTGATTTGTCCAAGGTCACACTGGAAGTAACTGCCAAAGCCAGTATTCAGACTCAGACCCTGGCTCCAAAACCAGCACATCGTACCGTGCTAAAGTTCTCCAAAATAGACTCCTCTGGTAACTTGCAGTTCTAAAGATACATGGTTCTTTGATTGCTACCCTGCCTGCCAAAGGGATGTGTGGAAATCTTAGAGACACAGGTCTTCCTCCTCTCTGTTCCTACTTCCATTTTCTTTACCATCTTCATTAGAATGTCCCATCTTCAGTGGAATATCTTCATTACCAATTTGGTGGATTACTACAACAGCTCCTTACACACAATATCCTATCTCTGTGAGGATGTTGTTTCCCTGGATAGTAACAGAAAAGTTAGAAAGGTGGGGGGAGGTTGGGGGAAAGATGATGAGTTCAGTTTTGAACATGAGATTAAGTTGCATGGGACATGCAGCTTGAGCTATCCAGCAGGCCACTAGAGATGGGAGACTGGAGACTGGAAAATGCTAATTGCATACAGATGATCTGAATCTATGAAAGCCAATTAAATCATCAAGCAAAATAGGATAGAGGGAGAAGAGAAGAGAAGAGAAGAGAAGAGAAGAGAAGAGAAGAGAAGAGAA
>JAQQSW010018019.1:0-11338 GCA_028646575.1 Pseudocheirus occidentalis | reverse complement strand
TAGTAGTAGTGGTAGTAGTGGTAGTAGTAGTGGTAGTAGTAGTAGTAGTAGTAGTAGTAATAGTGGTAGTGGTAGTAGTAGTAGTAGTAGTAGTAGTAGTAGTAGTAGTAGCAGCAGCAGCAGCAGCACAGCATAATAATAATAGCCAGCATTGATTTGGTGTTCTGTGTTTTCAAAGTACTTTACATTTGCTATTTCATTTGATCCTTACAATAATCCCAGGGTAGAGATATTTGTCTTATGTCCATTTTCCAGAAGAATAAACTTCTGTAAAGAGAGGTTAAGTGATATGACCACGGTCACAGCTAGTAAGTGTGAGAGGGAAGTCTTCCTGACTCCAAGTCTAGCAATGTCTCACCTGGGTCCTGTATCACAGATTTTCCCTACCCCTTCCTCTTTCCCCCCAAAAAAATATTTCATGCTCCCGTTTGATGCTCATGTCTTTCTTGTAAGGTTACCTTCCTTTTACCTTGTATATGTCTCATGTGTATGTATTGTATGTTTCCGTTTCCATTTGAATGAGGTCACTGAGGACAGGGACCATGTGTTTACCTTCCTTTTTTATTCCCAACACTTAATAGAATGCCTAGCACGTGGTAAACATGTAATAAATTATTGTTGACTTGGCTTAAACTCCTTAATTTTCTAAAGTTACCAGCAATCTGTCCTGGGGAAAAATGAAAAGTCCTTCTTTGCCACCATTTGACAATCTGGATATGTGACTCCTTGACCTGCTTCCTACTAGGAAATAATCTCTCTCTTTGATGAACTCATCATATCATACAATTGTACATTTAGACCCAGAAAGGAAGCCAGAGTCCATCAAGCCCACATTATCCTCTCATGGCTGAGAAAAATAAGGCATAGAGAAATCAAGTGATTTACCCAGGATTGCATGGCTAGTGAGTCCTTCTGACTCTGAGCACAGCACTCAATTCACTATTGCATTGACAACTGCCCATCTCATCTCAATGAATAGATACTCCTTCTCCACATCCTTCTCCTAAACAAAACACTATCACTAGATTGCTTTCCATTTTCCTTACACAATATGAACGCTTTGTCAGTGTATTTCTAAAATGCCTTCACAGTCTTTTCTTCCTAATATAAAATGCAGTTCTCTGTCCTCTCTTATGAATGGCTGATCCATTTTCAAGCAAACCACTGGAGTGTGGCTTAGACCAAGAGAGCTTCTAGATAAACTAGGCATCTGGAATCCTAAAGTCAGGGATTTGGAGCTGGAAGCCACAAAACAGCACTCCATCACCTTTGTGCCTTTGTCCCAGAATTCATTGCCTCTACTCCTCCCTCACAGGATTCTTCTCTTTTTTCACTATGGAACACAAGCAAAACCTTGTACGTGAAGCCTTTCCTGACCCCCTCAAATGATGGTGACCTTCCTGCAGTGGTATTCTGGTAAATGTTTAACAGCTTTCTCTTTGAAAATACAGGAAACACTTTAAAGTTTCATCTGAATTATTAACATTTTCCCATAACTTGTTAAAATCTAGGCAATCAACAAAATAATAATTAATCAAGCCCTAAGTTACAGTATTTCTTGATTTCTGAGGTGCAAATACTCCTGCTGAAAATTTGACAACTTTCTAGGGACCCAAGTCAGAAATGGCTGCAACAACCCCCTTGAATAGAAGGCACTTCGAAAGTTGCTTCATACAATATTCCTGTTTTACAGATGGGAAAACCGAGGTTCAGAGATACTTAGCATTGAGTCCAGAATCACATATCTAATAAGTAGCAAAATCAGAATTCAAACCTAGGTCTTCTGACTCTAAATCCAGTATTATTCCTAGAATATAACCTT
This sequence comes from Pseudocheirus occidentalis, assembly GCA_028646575.1. NCBI lineage: Eukaryota > Metazoa > Chordata > Mammalia > Diprotodontia > Pseudocheiridae > Pseudocheirus > Pseudocheirus occidentalis. Next base: position 9,516 of record JAQQSW010018019.1, on the reverse strand, counting down.
GGCTTCTAGTAAATTACATGTTGAAATGAGGAGTATGTAGGGTTCTTCTGGCCCTAAACTGATCAAAAGTTAAATCTGACTTTCCACAGAATTTCAAATGAAAAGAAGTGACTCAGTCCTTTTACAGTCTCTTCTCCTCCTTTCTCCCCATGCCATATCTCATCCATTCTAAGCCCCCATGCCTGGGCCTGAGAATATTCATCTTGATTCTCTTTCCTGTCTGACTGCAGACATAGCAGGCATTTGATGATTATTTGTTGAGTAACCAAAGGCCTGGTTGCCTGCAGAATTGTTCCACCATTATGTTTTCTGTTGCTCCCAGTTCTGACCCTAGTTGTAGGCATGGTAGCACTGATACCTCTGGCCCCCTTTCTTCTCTTATCTCCATGCATTCATCCTCCCGTACTTTGTCATTTGCTAGGTCACCACCTTCTCAAATCCCTCTAGAAAATTCATTTCTAGTGTGACACCTTTCTATGACAGCTTCTCAATGAAGTTTTTCCCCAAAGGAAAAGGAAAGAAATAGATTCTTTAAAGAAAAAAAGTCAAAGAATCTCATACACCTGTTGTTTTCCATGTGTTGTATATCTGATCCTCTTCCTATATCTCCATGTGCATTGGGTTGTATAGACATTCAGATGCAGAAACCAGCCCATTTGTAATTTGGCATCTAGTAATTACCTAAGGACAAAGAAAACTTTGATTCAGGAATTAGAAAGCAATGGAATTATAAATCAAAATACTAAGAGAAAATCAAGTTGGAAGGGACCTTAGAGGTCACCTAATCCAACTGCCTCATTTTACAGATGAAGAAACTGAGGCCCAGAGACATTAAGTGACTTCCCAAGGTAAGCATCAGAGTAAGATTTGAACATATGTCCTCTGATTCCACAGTCATTGCTCTAAAAATGTTTACTAATTTTTTTAAAGCAGCACATAAAGAAATAATTTAAGAAAACTCTTATTGGGCTGGTCTCGATTTTATCAAAAAGAGCAATGATAACAAATAACTGATATTTATATAGCACTTGAAATTTTGCAAAAGCCCATATTTACATTGTAGTTGAAGCTTTACAAAGCTCTTTAATCACATTGTCTTATTTGAACCTCATAGCAAACCTGTGTACTGTCTATCATTATTTTCATTTCATCAAAGAAGTAACTAAGGCTCAGAAAGTCTAAATGACTTTGTCAAGGTCACTGAGCTAACAAGTGTCCCTGGGGGCATCCCATCCACGCCAGGCTCCCCGTCATTGCAAGAACAGAATTGTGTCTACTTTGCTGTGTTACCTCAAGGACACCCTTGAGAGATACCAGGTTAGACTCATTTCTTTTTTGAATGGAGTTGCTAGACTGTCAGATGAAGGGAATCATGGCCCTCTTGACGCTGATCTTTTCAACATTTTCATCAATATTTTTCAGTTGTTTCAGTCATGTGTGACTCTTTGTGACCCCATTTGAGGTTTTCTTGGCAAAGATACTGAAGTGGTTTGCTATTTCCTTCTCCAGCTCATTCTACAGATGAGGAAATGGAAGCAAAAAGGGTTAAGTGACTTGCCTGGAGTCACGCAGCTAAAAAGTGTCTGAGGCCAGATTTGAACTCACAAAGATAAATTTTCCTGACTCCAGATCCATCACTCTGTCCGCTACACCACCCAGCCATCTCATTAATACTTGGCTTGTGACAGATGTGTTATGTTTATCAAATTTGAAGATAACTCAAAGTTGGGAGGAATCAGTAATAAATCACTTCACAAAAATGGAATGCAAAGAGATCTTTTTGGATTATAATAATGGGCTACATTTAACAAGAGGAACTTAATGGGGATAAGTGTAAAATTATAATTTCAGCTCAAAAAAATCAGCTCCATAAATACAGAATGGAAGAGTTGACACTAGGTAATAATTGTCCACATGTTATGTCTGCCCAAAAAGAAGACGTAAAGGTCCAGAACAAGAGACTGCATAAGGAAGAGAGTAACAAGTACGGCAAGGTAACAGGACTAATCAAAGGAACTGGAGATATTTTTCTTGTAGAATAAGAATCTAGCAATGGCACAAATGTTTTGAATAGTCAAAAATTTGTCAGGTGGAAGAAGAATTAAGCATTTTTTTAACTTGTCCCCAGAAGGGAGAACCAGGAACAATGGACAGCAGTTGCAGAGAGACAGACTTGGACCACACATGTAGAAATACTTCCAAATAATCAGAACTATCCCAAAGTGAAATAGACTATATTAAGAAGTAGTGAGTTCCCCATAGTTGGTTATTTTTCAAATGGAGGCTGAACGACCATTGATTGAATAAACTTTGAACAACATCCACACACACCCTTCAGGTATTGGTTGGACTAAATGGCCAATGAGATCTCTTCCAATTGTGATTTTCAAAGGTTCTATGAAATATTTTACTTTTGTACTCCTGAAACTCTTACAATAACATGTACTAATCATGCCAGACTTCTGAGCTGTTTTCAAATTTCTAATTCATTTGAACTTGGTATCTTATTTGGTTCTTTGGTCCATAGGACTTGACAAAACACATGAAGATTCTATGTACAATATTAGTAGAGTATGTCTATCTGTTATCAGCCTGCATAGCCACTAGATGTCAATGCAATATGTTTATCTGGAATGTTTAATAAAGAAGCTTTATAACATAGCTTCCACTATTGAAAAAAAAACTATTCTCTTTGCAAGATATTTTCATATCAAAAGAAACCAGTTCAATTCAACAAACATTTATTAGGTGCCTACTGTCTGCTGGCCATAGACAATATAAAGACAAAAATAAAAAGGCCTGCCTCACACCAACCCCAAGGAGCATAGATAAGTCCATATCAAGTAATCTGAGTTCAGAGACAGCACTAACAACATGGGATAAGTAGGAAGGGGGAATCAGGGAAGGTTTCATGAAGAAGGTGGCATCTGAGCTAAATGCTAAAGGAACACAAAGATCCTGAGATATGGAGAAGTATAAAGAGTATAGTCACTATCTGATCAAATTCATAGAGGAGTGGTTCTTAACCTGTGGGTCTTTGACTCCCTTTGGGAGTCAAACAACCCTTTAACAGGGGTCACCTAAGATCATCAGAAAACACATATTTCCAATGGTCTTAGGAACTGAGACACCACTCCTCTATCTACCTCCAGGCAGGTTTGCCCACATTCAGTTATTAAAGAGTCATGGCATTAAGAAGGTTGAGAACCACTGTCACAGACTGATAGATGGGATATTGAGTTGGGGGGATTTGACATTTAGTCTAGTTTGGATAAAACAGCAAACCATAGAGGACAGCAAGATTAAGCAAGGCTGGAAAAGTAGGTTGGAACTAGATTGTAGAAAACCCTAGATAGCCCAAATGTTGTTGATGGCATTTGAAAACATGTCTAGAATCCATTTTACTTCCCATTAATAGACATCCATTTCTGGGATATTTGTTCATTTACTGATTGGGAGCACGGTTTCAAATCTTTCTCTAACTAGAGTGTCTCTAGGAGAAATCAGGTAGCTGAGAAAACAGGTAGTTGCCATTTTCCCAAACATGATAGGAACCTTCTGTGGTTTTTCCACCAGCTAGTAGTGCCAAGGACCATTCATAATATAGGAATGCCATGGCCACACTGCTGAGGGTGGAACAGGATCAGAACCTCTACTGGAGCATGGACCCTTTTCCTTTCCCTGATTTCTCTTTTCTCTTTTACACTTTGACATAAGTGGCTACAATCTGAATTATGGTATGTATGACTATAATTTAATCAAGCTTGCATTTTCATAAATAGAGTAGCTGGGTGGCACAGTGTACAGAGTGCCAAGCCTTGAGTCAAGAACATTCATCTCTGTGAGTTCAAATCTGGCTTCAGGTATCTACTAGTTTGCCTTGTTTCCTCATCTGTAAAGTGAACTGAAGAAAGAAATGATAAATCATCCTAATATCTTCGCCTGAACAAAAACAAATGAGATCACAAAGAGTTGGAAATGATTGAAACAACTGAACAGTAACACAAATTTTCATGAATGCTTATTGAACAAATAGACTGAAAAATTAGTAATAAGAGGGATTGATGAACAAAGGAATGTTTTGGTTTGTGATTATATATATATATATATATATATATGTATATATTCATATGTGTTATATATGAGTATACACACATATATTCCTTTTCCTGTGTCTAAGTAAAACTGCTTATCAAAATCATGTCTAGGGCTACCTGTAACACCTAAGACACAGATCACTATGAGAAACACAGTTAATAGGAGGGAGAAAGTTAAAGGAAGAAAGAACAGGGGGAAATGGAGGCATTATCCAAGATTTAGAAGGTACCTTCAAGTATACCAAGTTTAATCCACTCATTTTATAGATAAGAAAACAGAGACCTAGAGAGTTTAAGTAATTTGTCCAGCATCAAATTGGGACTCCAACTCAGGTCTTCCTGATTCCAAAGTCAGCACTCTATCCACTAGACATGCTGCAGTGGGGAAGAAAGTAAGAAGAAATCAAGGGGGTGGGGCAGTATAAAGGGAAGAGACTTGTGCTAGAGAAAGTACCGCCTTTGCAATTTAATGAGCAAAGAAGTAACTAGTAGTTGAGAGGAAATATGGTTAGTCAGTTCTGCAAGTATTATCTATTTTATAAATGATAGCAGAGAGTCAAATCACTGCATGATGCTACAGCACAGAGAATTCTGCTAACTTCTCCTTTGCTACAGACTCAGATTAAGCTCTGACATGCTTAAAATATTTCCACTGCTTTATTGAACTTCCTCCATCAGTGAGATCCATAGGAAGATTTCCTCTGTCATTCAAGACCAAGTAGTTTTGATTTTTCAATCACTGGCCAGTTTGTTGACATTTCGTTTTGAGGGTGAAGAAGACTTTTTCAAATCAGTGTCTTGCTGATTTCAGCAACAAGGAATACCATAACCTGAGGCAGATACATTTTCTTAATTTTTATTTTTGTGGAGAAGAAAAAAATTATTGATCCTTTTTTTTGCTTACACGCCACATTCAGATCCAGCCCTTAGCACAATGCCTGGCACACAGTTGGTGCTTAATAAATGTTTATTGATTGATTGACATCCCGATATACACCCTAATCTATTGGATTCTCCCTTTTAATAAGGAAAAAGGTAAACAAATTTGACTGATGAAGCAATAGTAGTTGCCAAAGAATGCAAATGCCATACTTAAATTCCCCCACCTCGCAACAGAGTGGGAAAGTGAGTTTCATTTCTTTTTCTGCTAACGGTTTGGCCATTACATTTAAAAATTCTCAGCTGCTTTTTTCTTTTCTCTTCTTTTTTTGCATCATTATCAATTACATTCTTGTTTTCTGTATACTGCTCTCCTGGTTCTGCTTTCTTCACTCTCTAACAGTTCCCACAGATCCTCCCAGATTTCCAGAAATTCCTTATATTCATTACTTCTTATTGGGCAATAGTATTCTATTACATTTGCATATCATAATTTGTTTAGTTTTTCTCCTATTAGTGGGAACCTGCTTTGTCTTCTCTGCCAGCATAAGAGTCGTTTTGCAAATATTGTGCTATACAGGAAAACATTTCTTCCTCGACCTCATTTTATTTTTTTTTGCCTTCCTTTGTATCCTCAGTCCTTAGCACACTGCCTACCACACAGTAGGTGCTTTAAAAAATTGTTTTCTGTCCTGGCCAGAAACTCTGAGCACCTTCCCTTCTCAAACTGATACTTTTGTGATAGTAAACTAAGCCATCTTTTGTCTCGATTCTTACCTAGCCCTTACTCATTGAATGGGTGTTGCCTCAGACAAATTGAGACCTGGGAAAGACCTCAATTTAGAAAAGGCCAAGGTCATCCACAGCATCCTGAACCACCACCAGTCATCTTGAGTTTTGTTTTGCTATCAGACTTTGATAATTCTGGAGGAGAGAATGAGGCTGATGGCTTTGTGCACTCTACCTCACTTAAATCCAATTCACGTGCAAGTCAAGACTTCACCCCCATAATGTTATTGGAATTCTTCAAGAAGATAAGACAAACAACAACAAGATGCTCAACAAATACTTATTGACTTGACTTGGCTCCTTTTCAATGTCCTCTGTGGGATCACTGGATCCAAGGATATGAAGCCTTAAGTGACTTTCTCCCTAATCTCCTGTCCCCATAATTAGTAACTTTTCCTCCATAATTGTAAATTCTGACAAAAATATATTCAGGCCCCAGGATATATGAATGTATGGATAATAAAGATAGGACAACAGTCAAAATTAACACTAGCACATGTCTCCAAAGCCTAAAAATAATTCATTTAAGTTAAATAAGCATTTTGTTTCCACCATGAAAGAACACTGAAATGAGCACTGAGGAAGAGATAAAGATCAATAAGACACAAGCCCTAACCTCAGAGAGTTTCCACTCCAGTGTTGGTACAATATTTTTCTAGAACTTTTGTTTACAAGTGCCATCAGATGTTTCATTTCAAAAGCATTTCCAAACATCTTACAACATCTATTTTTCTTAGGGAAAGAGCACTGAATTTGGACTCAAAATGCCCAAGTTCAGTCCCAACCCTGCTCTTTGCAAGAGGGATGACCCTTGAAAATTCCCTTTTCCTCTCTGGACCTCACTTTCCTCAACTTTAGAATGAGGAGGTTGGACCGGAAAATCTCTGAAGTCTCTTTCATTTCTAAATCTATGATCTTAAGTTCTTTGGGTGTTAGAGCAGAAAAGACGCAGCATCGGGGAATCAGAACTCCTGGCGTTGGCTCAGTGTTCAACCTTGAACAAGTAACCTCATGTCTGTAGTCCTTAATTTCCACATCTTTAAATGGAGGGATGAAGCAGTGTAGAATTTAACATCAGAGGACTTGGGTTTACTAGCAGGTGTATTCACTTTTCTAAGATTCAGTTTCTTAATTTGGAAGAAAAGGGAATTGGACAGGAGGATGTACATTAATTTCAATTCAACTCAATTCAATTCTCTAAAGTCCTTCTTAACTCTAAATCCTGTGATCCTGTAGATTAGATCATCTTTAAGGTTCCTTTCCAGCTCAAACATGCTATGATTTTAATTATCTAGTGGCAAATATCGCTTCCCTCACATTCTCCTAGGGATAGTTCATTATTTATTTCCATGATGATGATAACTGACTTCTACAAAGAGTTTTAAGGTCTGTAAAGGCCTTTACATGCATGATTTTCTTTCATCCTGATCATAGTCCTGTAAAGTAATCTCTTTGGGTATTATTAACCCCATTTTACAGTTAAGGAAACCAAAGCTGAGAGACATTAATTGACTTGCCCCTTATCACACAGCTGGTGTCGAAATTTGAACCTGTTTCCCCTGACTCCAGGTACAGTGCTCTTTCCATGTTATAATAGTCTGTCTATCAAATTATAAGACAATATTGTGTTATCCTATATGGATGTGTGACTTCCAATAAAGGGAATGATGCATAACAACTCATTTCTAATATATTAATTAGTGTCAATTGCTCTGAAGTTCATTGTTATGTTATAGGAACTGGAGATTTGCAATTGCTTCATCTCTCCACTCGTAACTTTGTTCAAAATCCATCTCAGAATGTCAGTTAAAAGGGACGGTTGAGGCTATTTAGATCCACATGGGTCTGAACAATAATGCCCATATCTACATGGTACCTGTTAAATGACCCTGTCTAGCAGCCTCTGCTTAGAGCAGTGGTTCTCAACCTTCCTAATGCCACAACCGTTTAATACTTGTATGTAGGCATATCTGCATGTGGGCAGACCTGCCTGGAGATGGATAGAGGAATGGTGTCTCAGTTCCTAAGAACATCGGAAATATGTGTTTTCTAATGGTCTTAGGCGACTCCTGTGAAAAGGGTAGTTTGACCCCCAAAGGGGTTGCGACCCACGGATTGTGAACCACTGGCTTAGAGTAAGAAGGACCACTACTGCCTCCTGGAATAGATCATTCTACTTTTTGAATTGTTAGGAAATTTTGTCTTGGTCAGACTAAGCAACAAGAATTTAAGTGGTATGTATTAAGTGCCAGGCACTGTGCCAAGAAATGAAGATACAAATGCAAGAAAAAAAGAAAGATAGTCCCTGCCTCAAAGAGCTTACATTCTAATGGGGCAAGACAATATATAAATGGGAGCTGAAAAATCAGTGTGTTGGTGGGGAGGGGTAAGAGCTTACAACAAAGTCTAGAGAGTCAAAAGTACAGCTGGGATGGGAATGAAGCATGTCCAGTAGACCCATTTCCCAAAATGGTGAATCTTGGCAGGAGTTCATCAATGGGAGAAGCATTCTGGTGCTGAGGTCAGAGTTGGGAGAGCTGGTTCAGATTTTGAAAGAATTCGCTTAGACCTTCTCTTTTGCTAATGGGAGCTTTGCTGACAAAAGCATCAGGGCCTGAGATTTAGCATGGAGCTAAACAAAGGCATTGATATGGGTAAAAGACCAGACATATACACAGAATATATACAGCATGTAGGGTGAAGATGTAATTTTTAGAGTTTCTAAAGGGAGTTAGAGATTTAGGGACAAGATAATTCTTGCAAGATAAGGACATGGGATAAGGACTATGAATGACACATGATAAGGGAGACAAGGGAATCCCTTGACCCAGGATGGAAGAAGACAAGGAATTTTGTGATCCAGGATAACAGGAAGTTTTGTGGTATTTCAAGATAAGGGGAGACTTTAGGGTGCTAGGGAATTAGCAACTCAACCCTTAGGGATATTCTGTGTATATGTCTGGTACCTTAGGGTACCTCCATACTTTAGGGTGTTTTATGGGATAAACCAGGGAAAGGGCAACTCAGCCTCTAGGGCACCTTTTTTGTATCCACATCACTGGCATGGTAGAGGGATGTTCCAGGGTGAGAATGCAGTTGAGCATGATGGCAAACTCTGTAGTCTGAAGCACAGCCAGAAGATGAATGAAAGTGTATGTGATAGAGTGACAAGAGTATTCGCCCTGGAGTTAGAGAATCTGGGTTCAAATCTCACACGCCCTAGTTGTTAGTGCATGTATACATTGTCATCTCCTTGAGGGCAGTGACATTTCACTATGGTCTGCGCATCTCTGTCACCTAGCATAGAACCTGGTCCATGTTGTTGTTTTGTCTCATCTGACTTTTCGTGATCCCATATGTGGTTTTCTTGGCCAGGATACTGGAGTGGTTTGCAATTTTCTTCCTAGTGGGTTAAGGCAAATGGAGGTGAAGTGAGTGACTTGCCCAGGATCACAGAGGTAGTGTCTGAGGCTGGATTTGAACTCAGGTCTTCTCCACTTGAGGCCCAATGTTCTATACAGTGAACCACCTACCTGCCTCTACTTGATACATAAAAGGTTTTTTTAAATTTATTTTTATTTATTTTCTTGTTTACATTATTCATTTTCATTACATTTTTGAATTACAAATTTTCTCCCTGTCTTGCCCCTGACCCAACCCTAAAACAGCAATCCCACTGTAAAGCCCCTCCACTGTTCTGCTCTCTTATTTTCTGGTAGGGCAGGAAGGGTCTCCCTATCCCAGCCCCTGT
>JAQQSW010018018.1:0-11338 GCA_028646575.1 Pseudocheirus occidentalis | reverse complement strand
TGAATCTTTAAATGTGAAGCTGGTTCCCCTCTTAGGGAAACCAGGTGAATTGATTAATTGAATCTTTAACTTGATTGATTGAATCTTTAAATGTGAAGCTGGTTCCCCTCTTAGGGAAACCAGGTGATTCTTCTCTTGTTCCTTGTTACCTTCTATATTAAGATATAATATTGAGACTTTCCTTGTTCTAAATATTGTTTACAACATTGTGAATTGTTGATTCTGTAAATATTGTACTTAATCTTGAGTTGTAATGGAATAATCAGAGTGTTCACTTATACTGTGTAATCCTAATCTTAAAAGCTGTTCACAGTAGTATTCTTTCAGGAATTTACTGTTGATTGGCTTTACAGGACCTATCCCATATATATGTTTTTTTATGACCTTCATTTGGGAAGTATGTACCTTTTCATATTGTTTTACTGCCAGTGTATATTCATTTTTAGCAATGTAAAAAAAGTTGTTGGGGGGGGCTGTATAAAACAATAGCTAATTACCTGTATGGTGTATTGTACTGAGTCCCTTTTTATATTGTAAGCAGGTTTAATATCTTTATTCTGTTTGTCAAAATTATAAGGGTTATGCTTGCAACTGATATCATTTGAAAGTGATCACAGAAGGAATGCAATAATTTGCTAGTGTAGGCAGGGGCATTGTCAGTTTTCAATTGTTTTGGAATGCCCATTGAAGTAAAAGGCTGAAACATATGGGTAATTACATTTTATACTGCTTTCCCTGTGTAAAGGGAAGCTAGAGGAATCCTATACATAACACACTGAAGGCAGTTTTTAATTATCTGTCTAGTTTGTTCCCTTGTGACACGTGATTGTTTACATAGAATATGTGCATTTTAAGGAAAATAAGAGTGAGATAACTTAGCTCTTTGAATATTTTGGAAATAGGGTTGAAAAAAGCTTGAACTTTTTGATTAATACTTGGATTATTTTGATAAAGAGGTCGAGGAACAGGTTGTGATCTCTATCTTATAAGATTCTGTAATCGTAGAAAAAAAGGTAAAAGGATCTTATACTGTGTGTGTTTAACAGTATCCACATGTGGGCACACATACCCTGAATACTTGCTATTTGACACAGTATTAAGGGGAAAGGAAAAAAAAATCATTTTACAATAATATCATAGGAGAAAGCTATATCTAGTGGGAAGAAGTAAAATGAATATTAATAACTTTATTGTTATTAGAATTAATGTAGTAACTTGCATTTCCAGGAAGATGATAGACAAATGAAGTTCCTGACTAGAACATTGCAAGTGAGTAGTAGACTTACATCATTCTTTCACAAAGCTTGTTTATCCTCTGATTATATTCACTGTGGAAGAAAGAGATATTTCAGAAATTGAATCTTGTTACCTATAATAAGTTCAGACTTAACTTTTGCTTTGGCCATGGAATGACTATACATTTAAATCAAAGCAATAAAATCTCTTCTACTTTACTTTTACTTTGCTATGGATTGTCTTTGAAATCAAAGTTTTAGTAGGCCTCTTAAAAACATATCAGGAACTGAAAAGAAATTTTAAAAGTATGTTCCCTTTCTTAAAAGAGTTTTAAAATGCATAAATGATCAATAAACTTTTATGAAAACAATGCTTGAAAAGTTTTAAAATGATAGCTGTTTGTCTTAAAACCAAAACAAAACTTTTAAGATTGAGGTTCATTTAAACCAAATTAGTATAAAAATATCCTTAAGTAACATGAATTGTCGAGATAAATATTAAAATATTATTGCAGAATTCTTAGATATTGCAATGTTTTTAGTCAAAAATGGTATATTAATGTAATCTTTATATTGGCAACAACTAAGAAGCTGATCACAGTAATTGTCAAAGCTATTAGTATTAGAATCCCTCTAAACAATAGGAGTATTATAAAATCAGGCTAAATAGTTTATATAGATTTCTGTATTTGTTCTAATTCTAGATGAAAAATAATAAATTTCCAATAAAATTGACATGAAATGTGCCTATCCTTTACTGAATAATTATTCTGATCATAGAAATTTGCTATAGAAACAAGACACAAGAATATGTGAAATAAATATAGTCTTACATGCTTTTTATTTTAAGAAGCAATTTTTCAACAATCGTAACTCGTATCCAGTTACATGTTAATTTCATTCCAATGGAGCTATAATACACAAGAAAGATTTACTAGGTCCCTCATACATTAAAGAATTTGATTTAGCATTTTTATCTCTCAAATTTAAACTTGCCCTGGTGTAAAAGCCAATGGTTAGAAATCCTTCTTAAAATTTCGCAACTTTCTTAGCAAGTTAGGAACTATGTAACTAAAACAAGGTCATTTCTCTGGCTGATTGACCTTGTCTCTTGAGAGAGTTTCCTGGGCAGTTTTACAAAATAAGAATAACTGAGATGGACTTTAGAGAGGGGCTGGTGGTGATGCCTCTGCTTGATCAAACTTCATACAAGGAGGAGGAATGGTCTGAATGAGCAGAATTATGCCGAATAAAATTTTTAGGAGTCTCCTCCTTTGCACATTCAGCAATCAATCATCCACTTTAGGTTTAGCATTGAAACAGTAAATTAACTTAGGTGATAATTTCCATAAGTGAGAGCCAAATTGTTTTAGCTATAACCTCCTTTTTAACTACATGTAACGGTGTAAACATCTGGTTTTCTCGATACAGTAAACAAACATTATCAGACTTTAAATGACATAACTGTTTTTACACTACCTTTTCCTCCATCTTTTAGTTTGAACAAATTTCAGATTAAAAATTTGCTTTACCTCACACTATTTCTGGCTTATAATGATCCCTCAAATTGTAAATGAGAGAATTTTACTGCAGGTTAAAAAGACCACAACATCACAATGGAATCATGACTCTAATTGTATTACAAATCATGATTTGCAAAAATGATTGATAGAACATTGGGCTAATAGGAGTGCAGAGGAGTTTCTTCACCTCTCCTCACAGCTGCAGAGTTTGGTTGTGTATTTACGGGTTTTGGGTGGAGTGATTCATGCACATGTATAGAGGAGTGGGGTTTCAGTGCCTGAGGACTGTTGCTAGTGGTGTCCTTGGTAAATTTAGTATGCTTCCTCCCTTTTGCCAGATTGGGCAGGGTAGCTTAAATTCCCTTTTAATCTTCAGCACTCTCTCTTTTATTCTAATCTGACCTGAGACCATTCAATGAATTTTTGTAAAATGTTTTCAGCAGATTAAACTTGTACTCTAGTAAGCTGTGTTTATGTGTCCACTCCTTAAAAACTTCTTTAAAAGTGGTAGTTTTGACACCTCCAACAAAAATGATGTGGGAGGGATGCCTCTCCCAGTACTCTCAGATACTAGAGAACCCAAAAAAACCTCATGTTTCTTATGAAATCTTAGGAAATATCCCCACTTCCCTAACTGCCAAATAGTATAACAAATTTTGAGTTATCTTTAGTATCAAATTAAGAGTGACACCTTTCACTTTTCACATGAATTCAATTGACTAACAGTTGCATTTTGATACATAAAATTTTTCTCTAAGTGAGGCAGGAAATGGTGAAATGCTTGTATGTATGCTTCTGTGATCTGAGGGGAAAAATAATTCCCTCATCACCTTCTCCTCACTCAACTTGGCCAGAGTTGTGATGGGAAGAAAGAGATTTTCAAACATTTAAAATCATAAAACTTCTGCTCACACTTTTCAGGGCCAATAGTTTATGCCTGATACTTCTTTCTATCCTTTATGACTTGTGAGAATCATCATATAATCTATAAAATAAAATGTTTTCCCTTCTCTTTCTGTCTCCTCAGCCCGCTGCTGCATGCTCACAGTGAGGAAGGGGGGGAGAGAAAAGGGAGGGGAAGAGATAAGAGCACTCCAAGGAAAAGTCCAACAGTCCAGCTGCATATTAAACTTTTCAGGGTGTCAGATTACTTACACTCACTCTCTTTCACATGGAGACACAAAACCAAAACACACCAAAAATGACAGGAAGAGTGCATTCAGAAACTGTTGAAGATTGTTTGCAGAGATCAGACATTATGCTTGGTCCTTGGTAAAACTTACTTGATCATTTTCTTTTTATCTGTTTCCAACAAAGACTGCTGGATCACCATGCATGGTTCTAACCACCCCTGGCACTTTCATTTCTGATGTTAAATATAACATTAACATATTCCATAGAAAAACGGCAGAACCTCCAGCGGGCAGAAACAAGATGGCGGCATAGAACCAGCAAGGCTTTGCAGCTCCCACACAAACACCCTAAACACCCATAAAATGTGACCCCAGACAAAGTCTAGGACTCTCAGACTCACAAAAATATAGAAAACACATCTCTTCCTGAAGGCATCTCGGCAGCAGGGGCTCATTGTGGCAGGCCGGGAGGGGAGGCCAGCCCAGCCTGAAGCTGAGACAGCGGCCAGGCCCGGGACAGAAGGAAGGAGCTGAGCTGAGCCAAGTTGAGCCATGCAGCAGCCAGTCTGCAGGAGAGAAGATATACAGCCTCCAGCACCTCCACATCTACCAAGGAGTGAAAAACCGGGATTGGAGAAGGGCAGTGGCAGGATGAGTTCTTCCAGCAGGCTGGCAGGCCGGAGACGGGAGTAGCCTAGCCCCAAACTGCAGCTGGGGCCATACCAGGCCCCAGGGCAGCGAGGAGGAGCCAAGCCTCCCAAACCACAGCAAGAGTCTACTTCAGAGAAGATCTAAAGCACCTACCTGAGGAGATCTTAAAATCCAGCAAACCAGGATAAGAGACAGTTAGTGAAAGGGAAACTATGAAACTTAATTTGGGGGAGGAAAAGCAGTTTGGCCCATCTGCTCCTGTGGCAAGGAAGCAGTGGGGAAAGGGAACTGCTGAAACCTGCGGCCCCCACCGGGCTGCTTCAGAGACCCTGGCCTGTGGAACCCGCAGGGGGGCTGAATCGCTTGATAAAGTCCTGGCCAGAAGTGAGAGAAAGAACATGCAGGGGACAGACACATGGAATGGCCACACACAGAAAACGACAGGCGACATATCGCACAAGGAAAGACACATAAAACCTGAGGCAGGATGGATAGAAGATAGGCACTCAAGTGCCAAACACAGGGATAAATGTGCAGAGGCCACAAAAGACTCCTTTCTCAACACTGGAGGTCTCAATCCAAGACCTGATCCTCAGGCTGCAGAGGTGGAAGGAATTACTCTGCACATCCAAAGCCCCTTTCTTTTCCTTTCCTACCTGCCCATGCATACCCTTATTTCTTGGACTTCATCAAAAAGGTTTTTATTGATGTTTTCTGTATTGTGGCATCCCATGTGTATCTCCCTCTCCCTCTTGTCCTCCCTGAGAGCCATGCCATGTGACAAATTTCGTTTTTTGTTTTAGGCAAGAAAATCAGTCATTCCACTAACTACAGGCTTGCTTTCTGGGGAAGCACATTTACTCTCTGAAGACTCAGAGGAAAAGAAACTTGTGGAAGGAGACAGTCTCTGAGACAACATTCCACTTACTATGGGCTTACTTTCAGGAGAACCACATCTAGCCTCCAAACATTCAGTGGATGAAATACTTATAGGTGAAGATACATATTCTGAGAACATTCTACTTACTAGAGGCTTACTTTCAGGGGAAGCACATCTAATCTCTGAAGACTCAGAAGAAAAGATACTTGTGGAAGGAGACAGTCTCTCGGGAAAACATTCCAATTGCTATGGGCTTACTTTCAGGAGACTCACATCAAGTCTCTAAACATTCAGTGGATGAAATACTTACGGGTGAAGATACATATTCTGAGAACATTCTACTTACTACAGGCTTACTCTCTGGGGAAGCACATCTAGCCACAGAACATACAGTGGACAAGACATTTGGGGTTGAAGACATACTTTCTGAGAACATTCCACTTACTACAAACTCCCTCTCTGGGGAAACACATCAAGAGAAAAAAAATAAATATTTAATGAAATAAAGGACTTTGAAGCATTCCTGATGAAAAGACCAGTGGTGAAGAGGAACAATGACTTTTAGATACAAGACTCAAAAGAAGCTTTAGAAGGTAAATATGAAAGAGAAACCGTAAGCGACTCAATAAATTTAAACTGTATTTTCCTATAAGGGAAGATGAAACTCTTGTCTTCTCAAAATTTTATCATTATTAGAGCAGGTTGAAGGATTCTACATTGAAAGAGGGTTAGGAAGTGAACCAGTTAGGTTGGGATGATATAAAATAAATAGATAGGGGAGATATATGAATGCCCTGGGAGAAAGCAGAAGTGAGACAAAGAATGGGAAAATTGATCTCACCTAAAATAGGTGTATGAGGGTAATATTTTACCCTGGAAATTGGCAGGGGGAGTGGCCAGTGCTTGAACCTAAGTCCCATATCAATTGGTTCATAAAGGAAATATATTTATATCTGAATCTATATAGTCTTATTCAATAGGTCATAAATATTTTACAATACAGATAAGTAAGGGAATGAGAAAAGAGAAAAAAAGTATTAATAAAATAGTGGGCTGAGAAAAGAATACTGTGGTCACATGTAAAACAGAAATTAGAATACAGTCAGGATAAAAAGACTGAGATAAGGAGAAATAGAAGACAATAGGATAAAAAGAAATGCATAGTTAGTAATCCTAACTTTCTGTATGGGATAAATTCAATCATAATGTGGAAGTGGGTAACAAAATCAAGTAGAAACCAGTATCCATCAATAGTACTGTTTGTTTTTCTAACAAGAAAAACATGTGAAAACAAAAGAGAACCACAGAGTTCAAATAGGAGTCTGGAGCAGAAATTGTTCTACCTCAGCTGAAGTAAAAAATGGAGGTGTAGCAATCATAATCTCAGAGAAAACAAAGAACAAATCGCCCTATTAAAAGGAGTGAGCAGAGAAACTACCTCTTGTTCAAAGGAATGACAGTGAAGTAATACCAAGAGTAAACATATATTTGGGAAATGGCATAACATTCATATTCTGAAAGGAAATGTTTGAGAAGAAATAGACTGTAGTGGAGGACCCCACTTTTTCCCTCTGAGAGCTAGATAAACCTAAGCATGAAATGAGTAAGAATAAAGATAAGAATACTAACAGAATTTTAGAAAATTTAGATATGAAAGGCCTCGGGAGACAAGTGAATAGGAATAGAAAGGAGTACAGACAGATGCTGCTTTTTGTAAATTCACATTATCTCAACTGGACCTCATATAAGGAGGAAATCTGCATTCCCAAAACATGGCTATATAAACTTTACCATAATGTACCTGGATCTTGTTCTGCTCCTGCCTCTCAGCTTGATGCTCTGTGGCCTCATACCACCCTCCCCCCAGAAAAAAAAACAATAAACAAAACTGAAAAATTATCCTCCATGTGAAAGGAGAACAGACGTGCAGAGATACAGCTACCACCACTTCTGGATTGGGGCTTGGCTTGAGATTTCCAGTGCTGACAGAGGTGACCTTGGTTTCAGTCTGCCCACTTGCCTGAGGTTTTGGTCCCTGTGTTTTGGTATTTTGTCCTTCCACCTTGGGGTCCTAGGCGTATGTCCCTGGTCCCCACCATGTGTCACATGTTGTCTCCTGGACGTTTCCATGTCTGGCCTCCATGTGTCTGCCTGCTGGTGCGTTCTTCCTTTCTGTTCCAGGGAGGCCCTCATGTGACTGGCCCCTCCAGCCGTGTGTTCCTTCTACTGATCTTGCTTCTCTGTTACCAACTCTCATGTGTCCTTGAACCATTTGTCAGCCCCCCCTCCACTGGAGTACTGCCCTCCTGCCCTTTTCTACATCTATGGGTAAATTCACATTATAGAAAGGGTACCTAGGACGTTCTACTTATGCTGTGGTTGTCATTGTTGTTGCTTTAATATTTATTTAGTAATTTATTTTCCACTAATGTAATGTAAAAACAAATTTCATCTTTCATTTTTAAAATTTTAAGTTTCAACTTCTTTCCCTCCCTCTTTCTCAACCCCTACCCTAACCCCATATTGAGTAGGCAAATGTTTGAACTAGTTTATACTTTTGTAATACTGCAAAATATATTTGTGTATTAGTCTTACGGGTAAAGGAAACATAGACCAAAAACTAACCCTCAAGAAAAAGACAGTTAAAAAATGTGTGCTTTGATCTGTATTTGGGCACCATCAGTTCTTTCTCTGCAGGTGGACAGTATTTTTCAACCCAAGTCCTTCCGAATTGCCTTGTATAGCTGTACTGCTGAGAATAGCTAAATCATTCATACCTGATCATCTTATAACATAACAGTTACTGTGTATCATGTTCTCCTATTACTACGCATTTCATTTTCTGTTACTTCATGTAAAATTTTCTAGATTTTTCTGAGACCATCTTGATCATCATTTCTCATAGCATTATATTATCCGATCAAAATCACGTACCACAACTTGTTCAGCCATTCCCCCATTGATGCTCATCCCTTCAATTTCCAATTCTTTGCCACCAGAAAAGAGCTGCTATAAACAGTTTTGTACATACAGGTCCTCTTTCTTTTTTAAAAATGTCTTTTGGGGCACAGATCTAGTAAGTGGTATTGCTAGGTATAATCCTCTAAGTATAGATCCAAAATGCTCTACAGAATGAATCAGTTCCCAGCTCTACCAAGGGTGTAATAATGTCTCAATTTCCCCACATCTCCACCACAATTTCCATTTTCTTTTTCTGTTCTGTGAGCAGATCTTGTACATGTGTAAGTCACAATTTCTTTTACTCTGCATTTCTCCTCTTGATAGTAATCCCAAATATTTTTTTTCCAAATGGTTATAGATCTCTTTCCTTACTTCATCTGTAAACTGTTCATATCTTTTTGTCATTTCTCATCAAATAATTGAGAGTATAGATAATTGTGTTGAGTCTTACGCTTTGATTCATGAAATCTGCCATTTGAATTAAAGGCTCTTGAGACTGTAACTTATGTTATTTTGAGCTTTGAATTTAGGTATCAGTGTCTGATGAATCAGCAAGTCAGTAAATCCACATTCTAGAGAAATATCACAAGCTGCTCAGAGGCAATGTGATTGTAAACAGCTACAGGTAGAAGTCTGCACCTGGGAAAAAGCTGGGAGGACAACTTTGGCATCAACCCATGGTAGGATCCTACTAGCTCAGTTTTCTCATTATGTTACATTGAAGAGGAATGTTTTTTACCTGGCTATTCCTGATTCTGGTGGTGAGGTAGAATTATTACTACATGGCTGGTTAACTTTAACTCTTACCTGAAATCAGACAAAGCTGTGGTTGCTTCATCCTGTCATACATGTGCCCTGAGGCTTAAGCCTGAAGGAATAGTTTGGTCCCATTAAAATCATTTCCCTATTTTATTCATTTGTACCCAATTCCTATTATCAGAGCAAGTAGTCAGAAAAAGATATAAGCACAATACAAGTATGTGAGAGTTTGATGTTTTCATTCCAAAGGTGTAGTCATTCCATATCCCAAATATCTTTGTAAGTTAATACTTAGACTTGTCACCTGCCTGACAGCATAATCATGTAAAAGAATAAGTCCTGAAAAATCTCATCCTTTCAGAATAATATGGGAATAATTAGGTAAAGATTTTTTTGAGTTTGTGAAAGAAAGATGGGTATTTATTAATTTGTGGAGTGGACATCAGAAACCTCTTCAGTTTGGTTTGGGGAAGAGAATTTCAGTAAAATCAATTTTCTTCAGGGATGTAACTCCCTCTTTTTGTGATCCATTAATGGAAAAGTTAATTTTATTCAAGTTTATTACTAATATGGTACACATTTATTTTCAACAACTTATTGATATGCACTCTTTGGGATTATTTTTTTACGTATCCTCCCAAGTCTTTTATTTTCACTGGAGTAAAGTCTGTTTCATATAAGTCAATTCATTTGGGTAACTACTGAATTCAACAGTGGAGTGCTTCTACTTGCAAGAATGTTGTTACTTATATTTTCAGGTATAGGAGCAATTCCTCACTAGCATCTGATCCTCCTAAAGAAACTGGAATTAGAGTGGAAACTTTTGAGAAAGTAACAAAATAACACAGTCCTGTATGTCACATGTAAATGATTTTCCCTGGGCAGGAAAAACCTAAATTTTTTGAAGCTTCAAGCAACTTCTGGGTTTCTACTTTGAGGCTGTCTTATTAAGACCAGCACCTTAATGGTATCAAGTGCTTTTTACAATATGACCTAATTATTGGAGAAGTAAAATTTATACTAACTGTATTGAGATCTGTTTTGTAAAAGATTTTAGCAGGAACATCTAAGGAATCTCTACAAGTAATTCAGAACCAGAAAAACAATTCTACCACAGAGTTGCTCCTGAGGACAAGATATTTTTCAGATTTCCACAAGAAAAGATGTTCCAGAGACAACTACATGGGATGTCTGGATTCCAAGATGGAATTTGTCAATTAAATGAATATTGGTAGTGGGCTGATGATCAGCATTGTATACACCTCCCTTGAGATAAAGGGGGAAATTGAAAAAAACAAATTGTTCTGATCCCATTTTGTAATTGATTTTATTCTCTCTCATCCCCCAACGTGTTTTAGAACTGCGCAAGTCATGTTTATTTGTCTCTGAACCTATTTCATATACTGAACTAACCTGTACTACGTTCAGAAATTCAGCTCTCCCATGAACCCCAAAATGCCATTGATTCTTCCTTCACCTCCACAGGGTTGGGATGGATGAAAATTGGAATGATTGTGATAATTTTCTCATTGGTCGTGTTGTTTTCCTTTCTGTGCTTACAGTACATGAGTGTCTTATGCTTATGAATGGTACCAGGCTGACTGTACCCAAAAAAGCCTTAAGCACTTTAGTATAGAGTTGCTCCAGGGACCTTGCAGAAGATATTTGGAAAGAATACTCGGGCAGATTTTCAGTGATGGATTGTGGGGTCCCAATTGGGGAAAAACCGTGAAAGAGTACAAGTGAAGAGCCATAAAAACTGGAATTCTGTGAAAGGTGGAAGCCCATACATGGTGACCAGTTAACAATTATAACTTAGAGTTGTAACTTAAAATACTATGACCCATGAGAGCTGTACTGGGAATATCATTGCTCATATGCGACCAGTACATGATCAGTGTACAAACTTATGTTTGGGCATAACATTGGCTTAAAATTCAAGCCCATTACTAAGCAGAAAACCAAAAATATCCACCAGTCAGAAGTGATGTTCTCTCTAGCTCCTCCTTCCTTTGTCTGTTTTCTATAATTATGATGGACGTTTTGGGGGTCTTTTGTGGGAATCCACTGAAATGTGTGGCTGCCATCCCAAACAGAAGAGAAGTCTGTTTTGTAATTATTCATAATGATTGATTAACCTACTACCTAAAATCAGTCTGGAGATCGTTGGTCTCTTTCTTTGGTATCAGAAAGAAC
>JAQQSW010018017.1:0-11338 GCA_028646575.1 Pseudocheirus occidentalis | reverse complement strand
TTCTTAGTATGAGGATAAGTGAAGGGAATACAAATATATATATATATATATATATATATATATATATATATTACACATATGTCTATATAGGCGGGTATATATGTGCATGAATACTTATCTGAGCATGTGTGTATGTGTGTATATATAGGGTATAGGATCAATTGAATATGAAGGGATGATACTTTAAAAGGTGAAATTTAAGGAAGGAATGACAAACTCTAAACTGGGTATTATGCCACACAGGAGAATGGGGGGCATGGGGATGGGAGGCAGGATGACAGAGGAGAGGGCAGGGTGTGGGGGATGGATGCTGGAAGTACACACATCAGTAAAGGGACAGGGACAGGGTAGAGAATAGAACAAGGGGGGGGGTTGGATAGGAGGGAGGGACATGTGATCAGACTATCACAATACGTCCACTGTGAAGATGTCCTGTGTAATTATACATGCACAGCCTATATTGAATTGCTTGTCCTTCCAGTGGGGGTGGGTGACAGGGGAGGAACTGAGAGAATCTAGAATCTAAAGCTCTGCAATACATGCAACTGGGAATTAAAATGTGCAGGGGAGGGGTGGGGAGACTCTCCCTACCCTACCCGAAAGTTAGAGAGCAGATTGGGGGAGGGGCTTTTCAGTGGGACTGCTGTTTGGGGGTGGGGGGGACGAGGAGAAAATTTGTAACTGAAAAATCTCATGGAAATGAATGATGTAAACAAGAAAACAAATAAAAAATTTATATTAAAAAAAAAAGAAAACCACACAAACTTTCCACCCCTTGATTTCTAACAAACCTCAGTTTAGTCCAAGGGGAGGTTTTTCCTTCATTTTGACTCTGGGTGGTCTCTCTGATTCACTGGATCCCCTTCCATGGTTCCAGCTCCCTCCTGAATCTGCCAATCACCTGGATTCAGAAGCAAACAGCTGCCAGGTTCTCATCCAGTCCTCAGAGGTAAACAGCTCCCAGGTCCTTGTCCTCAGCAAACCTGTTTCATCCAAGGGGAGACCTCTTCTTCATTTTGACTCTAGGTGGTCTCTCTGATTCCCTGGATCCTCTTCCCTCATCCCAGCTCCCTCCTGAATCTGCCAAACAATCACCTGGATTCAGGAGCAGACAGCTGCCAGGTTCTCATCCAGTCCTCAGAGATAAACAGCTCCCAGGTCCTTGTCCAGTCCTCAGGGCAATTCCAGGCACACACTGAAGTTCACAGAGTTCAGAACACCTCAACCCCTTCCCCACTTCTCTTGCCTGGAACTCAAGGATCAGCCAGACCAGGAACAGACAGCCCCATCCTGTTCATGTTTCAGTTAGCTTCCAGATACTGTGAGAGGAACTCTCTCTCTCTCAGATGACTTCAGTCTCCATGAATCTTCCTTCACTGAGGAGCCAATTCCAATTCTGTCTCTCTGTCTCTAAAATTCTTCTTTATATACAGCACTGGCCTCCTGTCTCAGCCAATAGCCTTCTTCCAAGTCAACAGGGGAGTTTATACCTTCTCAACAATGGACAGAGTTCATACCTTCTATACTTAGACCTAAGTTACTAGGTGCTACTTAACCCCAAGTTACTAAGTGCTAAGTATCTGATAAAGTAATTACAATTACATGCTCTCAATGTGGTAGCAGAAAAATAATAAAACGAAAGCTTTGCTCCATTTAAGGTAAAGACTAAATTTTACATTATGGAACATGGGAATAGAGAACTATAATGGTTTCAAATTTCCTGAGGAAAGAGCAGTACTGACTTATTTTCAAAAAAACCTAGAGAATTAAAGTTCATATGAAAAAGAGGCAAATTGAACCACTGAAAATTTCAAAAATGAATGAAGATCCATAAATTTGTTTATAATGGGCTCTTTTCTTCAGGAAAGAGCTTAGAAGCTCAGATTACAGAGATTCAGTTAAGTACATTGGTCAGTTTCTAACGAAGTAGTAGAAAGGAATATTTCAAAAAATAAAAATGATGACTGTAGAGAGTTACCTTGTTTTCTACCTGGACACTGTCACCATCCCCTAACACTGCAGAGTGATGAGGCTCAACTTTTTGTTTTTCACCATCAGGGCCTTTAAAAGGGAGTAGATATTAAGTTTAGTTATCATTATATTAATTTATATTTGTATTTATAATATAATTTATTATATTTCTATTACATATTTATAATTCTATATTAAACATATGCATTGCTTATACAAACTGATATATATTCATCTATGCTTTATTAATTTTATTTAATTTATGGAATAAAACAAGCATTTCCATAATATAATGCCATAAAAATGATTATACATGAAACTACAAATATTATGTACAACTTGCTATTGCTTTCAAATGTACAACAAAATTATCATGTAAATTTCTTATTTTCTTTTTCTTTGTTCCCACTCTACCTTAGAGATGGCTACCATTGGACACAAATAAGTGTGTGCATATATACATATATGTAAATACACACATATAAGCATATAGGTATATACATATACATGTGTATGTATACACATGTATATGTAAATTTATTTTATACATACTTCTATTTATCAGTTCTTTCTCTGGATGCAGATAGCATCTTTCTTCATATGTCCTTCATAGTACTTATAATAAACAAAGTAACTTAATTGCTCAAAGTTTTTCTTAAAACAATATTGCTGTTACTGTACATAATAGTCTCTTGGTTCTGCTCATTTTGCTCTTCATAATCCCATGCAAGTCCTTCCACATTTTTATAGAGTCACTAAGCTCATCATTTCTCATAGCACAGTAGTATTCCATCCCAATCATATACCACAACTTGTTCAGCCATTTCCAATTGATGGGCACCCCTGCAGTTTCCAGTTCTTTGCCACCACAAAGAGAGCTACTATAAATATTTTAGAACGTATAGGTTATTTTCCTTTTTCTCTAATTATCTTTGGAAAGAGACCAAGTAGTAATACTGCTGGATCAAAGGGTATAAGTACTTTAATGCCTCTTTGGGCATGATTCCAGATTGCTTTCCAAAATGGCTGAGTAATTTCACAATTCCACCAACGATGAATTCATGTCCCATTTTTTCCAAATCGTCTTCAACATTTGTCACTTCCTTCCTATATCATTTTAGTCAATCTGGCAGGTATAAAATGATATCTCAAGGTTGTTTTCATCTGCATTTCTTTAATCACTAATGATTTTAGAGCATTTTTTAATATGCCTAGAAATTATTTTGATTTCTTCACTGGAAAACTATCTGTTCATATCCTTTGTCCATTTGTCAATTGGGGAACAACTTGTACTCTTATATATTTGACAAAGTCCTTTACATATTTTAGTGATGAGACCTTTATCTGATAAACTATAATTTCCCCTCCAATTTTCTGCTTTTCTTCTAATTTGGGGCATATTTGCTTTATTTTTACAAAACCTTTTATATGTAATAGAAACGATCTATTTTACACCTATCTTTGCTCTCTATCTCTTGTTTATTCATAAATTGTCTACCTGGTCCATAAGTCTGATAAGTAATATGTCCCATGTTCTTCTAATTTTCTTGTAATAGCTCTTTTTATATCTAGATTATGTATCCAGTTAGACCTTACTCTGGTAAATGGTGTGAGATATTGGCCTACGTCCAGTTTCTGCCACACTGTTTTCCCATTTTTCCAACAATTTTTTTTTTTACCAAATAATGAATTTTTCTCCCAAATCTCTTTACATGTTCATTATATTTTTGCTGCTATAAATTGTATGTCTTCTCTATACCATTGATCTACCTTACTGTTTCATCATCTGTACCAGATAGTTTTGATAATTACTGTCTCATAATACATTTTAAGATCTGTAGACTTTTTTTCATTTTTTCCTTTCATATTCTTGACTTTTTGTCTTTTTCAAATGAATTTTGTTATTATTTTTTTCTAATTCAGAAAAATATTTTTGGTAGTTTAATTGGGATGTCATTGAATAGATAAATTAGTTTGGGTAACCTTTTGAAAACACTTTAAATTTTAAATGATTGAAACATACTTTGCTTCAAAATAGAAGAAAGATGTTTTCCAATTTCTTTATGTGAGCATTTTTGCATGACTTGATTTTTGGCTGGCTGACAGTAAAGGAGTAAAAAGCAAATGTTTAGGTTATTTTTTATACTTGTTTGCATTGTTTCCCCAAGGCTTGCTAATTACCATATTTTGGTAATGACTTTTGCTCTAAAAGCCCCTATGTGTCCAGTTTACTTCATGTGTAATGTAGCATCTAAGAGTCAAGCACACTTAGGGAAATGTAAAGATATTTTGATAGCCACAGGCAATGAAATTCAACGAGTATTTATTAAGTATCTTACTATGTGTCCAGCATTGGAGAATGCACAAAAGAAGTATTAGTCGAGTTCTTCCCCTCATGAGCATCATTGGGAAGAGAAGCCATGTATTAAACCAGATAAATTATCATATCTTCTGCAATTGTGATTATTTTGTTTCTACTTTGCCTAGGCTTATTTACACAATTTTTTTCTTCTTTTTTTTATAACTATAGCTAATATTCCCAGAACCAAACAAATTATAGGAGTGAAATTGGACACATCTTAATTACTCCACTCTAACTGGAAAAGCCTCTAATGTTTCTCCACTTCAGACTATAGCAACTCTTACTTTTATATAGATACTTTTCTAAAAAATCAGATTAAGGAAAGGACTGCTTATTCCTATACATGTGAAGGTTTTTTAAAAATACATATCAATAATGTATTTTGTCAAAGAAATTTTTTTCAAAAAATGTTGTCAAAGTTTTTCATTTCTTTTGTAATGTATATATACCAAGAATTTCTCTTATTTAAAGGAATTGAATTATAGAGTAATTCTGACTGTGGATCTCTAGTAGATAACCTTTTTTCTTTCCAGCTACTTTGAGTATTTTTCCTATTACTTGGAAATTCTAGATTTTGGCTGTGACAATCCTAGTTGTTTTTTAATTTGAGGTTTTTTTCTATGGAAGTGTTTTGCATAACTACACATATGTAACCTATATTGTTTTGCTTGTTTTCTCAATGAGGCTAGGTGGGCAGAGAAGGGTGATAATTTGGAACTCAAAGTTTTAAAAACAAATTTTAAAAATTGTTTTTATATGCAACAGGGAAATAAGATATAGAGGTAATGGGTTTTGGAAATCTATCTTGCCCTACAAGAAGGTAAGATGGAACAGGATAAGGGGGATGGGGTGATAGAAGGGAGGGCAGACTAGGGGAAGGGGTAATCAGAAATGTGTTCCATGTCACACTTGGGTGGAGAGGAGAGATGGGGAAAACATTTGGAACTCAAAATCTTGAGGAAATGAATGTTGAAAATGAAAAATAAATAAATTAGTTTGATATTTCTTTCTACTAGTGAACATTGTATTGTTTATGTTTTCACTTAGCCCTTTGATTCTAACTGATCTGGGAAGCTTTCTTTTATGATTTCTTAAAATGCAACATTTAGTTTTTTTTCTATTTGGTCATGGTTTTCTGGAAGTCTGATGATTCTTTAGTTATCCTTGTCCAACCTGTTTTTTTTTAAGTCTATTATTTTACATAGAAGAAACTTTAAATTTTCTTTCATTTTTTTTCAATCTTTTTACTTAGTTCTCATATATTTTTGGCATCATGGAATCACTGAGTGCTATTTGTTCCTTTCTGTTTTTCAGGAAGTTTAGTATTTGGGGTAAGGATTTCTATCTTTTATTCTAAACTGTTTCTTCTTCCATTTTTTTCTCTCAGATGTTCTAATTTTACTTGTAATTTAACTTGCAACTTTCCCCTTTGCTTCATGTCTTCTAGCAACTCTTAGGGTTCTTTGGCAAGGCATTATTTTTTTCTGTACTTACTGTGGAACGACTTTTTTCTTCAGGGTTTATCTTATGGTCTTCTCTTGATCCCCATTATTTCTTCATTATATTTAGTGTGTTATTCTGTTTACTCATTTTCCCTGCTTAGTTTTTTAATTGAGACTTTGAACTATGTCCAAAGATGCTCTTCCCATTCATATTCTTGGATGCCTTGAGCAGGCATTGCTCGGTCCTCTTTCCTACAGTCTGGATGCTGCAGATGCTTCTTCTGGGTTGAATGACTAGGACTAGACCCTTCCCTGCCCACACTGGAATCCCTGACATCTGGGTCTGTTTCCTGGTGGCCCAATATGGGTTTGTCTCTTTATTGCACAAATCCCAACCCAATGTTGCCTTTATCTCCTGACAGTTTCTAACACAAAATTATAATCTGCATTGGTGACAAGCTTCCTATGAAGTCACTGGCCCTGGAACTGCCTGGTTGCAAAACTGACCCTCTCTTTCATAATGGCTCTGACAAGAGTACTGGTTTCAGGCCTCTTATAAGGTTCCCTGGTGCTGGTGCTGCCTAGGGAATGAGTTGGCCCTCTCTCTCAAAGTGGCTCAGAAATGAGTCTCCTAGGAAAGATGCTGTCCCTTGCACTTTCTGAGGTTTTGCCAATGTTTACCTCAGTGTTGTGATTCTGAGCGCTAGTTTTGGGCCTCTTGGTGGATCACAGGCTAACTTAGTACTATGGCAGATGGTGTCTGGACAGTGTGTTGGCTTTGTCTCCTCTGCTGGTTACTGAGATACTGGCTTAGGGCATCCCCAAAGGCTCTAGGCAAATGTACCAACCAGCCCCATCTCCCAGTGCTTAAAGTTATGACAGCTAGGTTTGTCTCCTATTCTGACATGTCAGAACCAAGATCCTGCTAGTTTAAGACCCAGTTTGTAGCACTGGTTCCCTTATTTATTACTTTGAGTCCACTTATGATGCCCAAGGGCTTTAGTGGCTTTCCTGTGCAGTCCTGAACTAGATAAAGAAATTTATTATTATTTTTCTTTGGCTTTCTCTGTCATTGTTATTTCTTCCAGTGTGTTTTTAGAACTTTATGGTAGAGCTTTATGGTCTTTATGGTAGAGCTGGGCTTCTTTTGAACCTTTCTGGTTTATATTTTAGCCTCAAGTTGATCTAGGTTAAAATTCAAAGACTGGATAGGAACGTCATAAAGGCACAGCAAAAGAAGAGAAAAGTTCCAGGAAGGATTAAAGGAAAAATAAAAAGAACAAATGCATAGACAAGGTCAAGCATGGAGTGTTGGAAGAAAATAAAGAAATTTGCCTTACTGAGGTAGAACAGTCATATGAAATTAAGGTGTTAAAATTAAATGGTCTCTAAATTCCTTTCCCACTCTAAATTCTATGACTGTATGATAATCTTCTACCATATTTAAAATATTATGGCTAAACTGTGGAATGGTTTGTGATTCCTGAATTGTTTCTATATTATGTGTGTGTGTATATATGCAGATAACTATGTATACATATACAGATATGTATATGTGTGTATATCATACACAATTTATATTATATCTTTTCATATATGTGCATATTGCATATCAAATATAGTTATGATAATTCTACACATGATAAATTTATATATTATAATGATAATAATAATATGTTCTATATATGACAAGAGTAACTAGTATTTGTGTAGCACGTCCAGGTTTACAGAGGGCCTTGTGTTGTCTTACTTGATCCTCCCATCAACCTTGTGAGGTAACAATAACAACAGTAACTAACATTAATATAGCGAAGTGCTTTATAATTATATACAAATGAGAAAACTGAGGGTAAGAGATCACACAGCTAGTTAATATATCTGAGGCAGAGTTTAAATCCAGGTACAACTACTGATAGTAACCTTTAAAGACCAAAAAGTTTGTAAAAAGCTTTGATTACTTTTAGGATGAAGTAACTGGTGAGAGGGGAGCTCTAAAAACATTTTTTTTAAAGACTAAATGTGAAACCTATGCTTTCTATCAGGCCACCTGGCTTATTTTTTCTTGCTTTTTGAGGTATCTGAATTAGTCAGATAACCCTAACCTCAAGTTTATATGGAATAGCTCCTTTCATTTATGCTCTTTGTTTCATCTAAAAGGACTTACTGGAATTGTTACTGAAAAGGTCATACGAAATGACACACTAAGGCAGATCTTGACATAGAAACTATGAGAATCCATGTCATTCTAGCCCCTACCTTACTTTTAAGGATTTGTTTAGTTCCCATATTGCAAAACAAAATGTTTAAGGCAAAGTCAAACTCCAGCAACAAGGCTGATAAAAATCTTTGTTTACAGGTCACTTAATTTTTCATCAATCTAGTAATCTCCTAAGTCTAAAATAAGTCAGAAAAAAAGAATATTTTATTTTTTCTGACAACTTTCAA
The DNA here is from genome assembly GCA_028646575.1 of Pseudocheirus occidentalis. Taxonomy (NCBI): domain Eukaryota; kingdom Metazoa; phylum Chordata; class Mammalia; order Diprotodontia; family Pseudocheiridae; genus Pseudocheirus; species Pseudocheirus occidentalis. Next base: position 3,118 of record JAQQSW010018017.1, on the reverse strand, counting down.
TAAAAAACAGAGCCAGATCAGATATTAAATAGTTTCCATTGCTAACCTTTGCCAAGAATGCTAAATCTTACTGTAAAGTTAAGAAAAAAATTCAACTGAAAACAATTTAATTGCAAATATTTTTGGATCTGGCTGTCTAAGCATTTGTAAAAGGGCAAAGCAACCTTAAAGCCTGTTTCTAATTGAATACTGCACTTGTAGGTTGTAACTCACTATTGTACATCTCCTTCCCAGTGTTTAATTTCCCATTTCTTCTTCTTCTTCTTCTTTTTCTTCTTCTTCTTCTCCTCCTTCATCTTCATCTTCTTCTTTTTCATCTTCTCCTCCTCTTCCTCTTTCTGCTGCTGCTTCTTCTTCTCTTTATACTCTTCCTTTTCTCTTCTTTCTCTCCTCCTGCTTCTTCTTCTTTTGCTTCTTCTCTTCCTCCTTCTCCTTCTTCTTTATCACTGCACTCTACACAATATATCTTAGTATATATGGTCAGATGCCATCAACTTCCTATGTGTATATGTGTCAATCCCAAACTGGATGTGTAAGTTTCTAGAAGGCAGAGGCTTCATTTGCTTTTGTTCTATGTAAAATAGCACCAGAATGCACAGATATTCAATATATACTACTTTAAATTGATCAGATACATTTTGATAGCATTTGAGTGATACAATTAGTTTTTGTTATACAACCACTTAAAAGCTAGTTGAGACTTTTAAGTCTTTCAATTACCTATTATAAATGTTTTAATATTTTCTATGAACCAAATAATGAACTTGATGCTATTGAAAACAGGGGAAATCTAAGTTCTTCTGGTGGTTGAATTATAAACTACTAATATTCTTTTCTTTTTTTCATGAAAAGCTTATTATATATTCAAACTATTCTGATACTCTTCTTCTGCTGAGTCACAGAGGTGACCACCAAGGAACCAAGACTGTTAAATACTTCCTTCTCTGTGTTGCTAATTTGTCTTCAAAGTCAGTTGGCTTCTTCCTCTCTGACTTCTCAAACTCCTGGGTTTCCAAGGCATAGATAGAGTAAAAGGCTATAAATGGCAGCAGGCGACCCACAGAATGGGTCCGTATTTGGGATGCCCTTTGTTAAGTAGCTGGGGAAGCCTCTTTGCTCAAACAGGGTCAGGCAGTGATGTACCTCATTCAGATCAGGTTCCTGAAATCACAGCCCATCTGCATGGCACCTTTCATCCCGGAGTCAGAAGAGTTAGCCCTCCACAGAATCTTTCAGAATTGCTTAAGCCCCCTCCACAATCTGGCCTCAACTTCTCTTTTTTTACCACTACTCTCCTTCATGAACCCCTTTGTTACCCTAGACAAACTGAACTATTCTCTCCCCTTGAATGCAAACTATGCTTTCCTGTCTACATGCCCCATCCTATGGCTTACTCTTTCTCTGTAACCTGCTTTCTCTCACTCTGGCATCTCCACTTCATGAAATATTACTTATCAGAGTAGAAACCAGCTCAGTTAGGAAACAGAACACGTAAAAAATCCCTGCTGATCAGAAAAAGATCAGGTCAATGAGACTAGACCTGCATTTTCAGCCTGGACAAGATAACGAGACTTAATTTTTAAAAACCCAACATTATTCTTATCCTTTGAGGCATAATAATAATTTTTAGATTTTAATTTCATTGTTTCATTAACATAATTTAAGTTTTTTGAATTTTCATTCCTCTCAACATCCCTGGGATAAATAAAATAAAAAAATGTTAGGTCACTATATCAAGGATTCATGATTAATTTAGTGTAATAATTTCAACACCAAAGCACATTTTGACAACCATCTATGACTTAGTAGGTAAGACTAGATAACTTAAAGTCCATTTAAGCTCTTAAATTATGATTCTATGCTCCTAGAGAGCTGAAATTCAGCTGAACTGCCCAGTTATACAGCAGCTATGTGTCAGAGATGGCATTTGAACCCAAGTTCTTTTGACTCTAAAGCCAATATTCACTACAGGGGACATCTAAAGTCTGGACACATAGGAAATCTCATTAACTATGTCATATTTTCAAGAAATGAATGAAATGTTCAACATTTTATTTAATTAGCATAAATTTTAGCCATGACAATTTCTTTCTCTCTCTCTTTTTTTTTTTTTGCTTTTTGGAGGGGGGAAGGTAGGGCAATTGGGGTTAAGTGATTTGCCCAAGGTCATATAGTTAGTAAGTATGTAAGGTATCTGAGGCTGGATTTGAACTCAGGTCCTCCTGACTCAAGGGCTGGTGCTGTGCTGCCTAACCACCCCCATGACAATTTCATATGGAATAAAAGCTTTCATTAGCTATTGGGGACTATTTTCTATATTAGTGAGATTAAATTAATTAATGAGATTTCTGATGTATCTCCTATGTCTTTCTATGAAATCTCATTTATGCTAATTAATTAAAATGTTCTTGAAAATTTCATTCATTTCATTTCTTGAAAATATGAATAGTTAAGGAGATTTCCTACGTGTCCAGACTTTAAGGACACGTGTATTTCTCTTAAACCTAAGATAAGTTCCTAGTCATACGGTACCTTGGGATTTCCTATTATAAGGGTTTTATTTGTTGGACCAGCAGATTTAAAGCTTCATGACACCATTACCTCTATGAAGCCTTCCTTCCCTGAGCTTCCCTGACAATGATCTCTTCCTCTTAGCATTGTCTTCCCAATTCTCATAAGGTGATTCTTTCATTCTTGTCTCTTGTTTATCTTCTATCTGTCTTCTTGTTTGCCTGCTGTCTCCCCCGCTGAACAATCAGTTCTATAAGGGCAGGTTCTATACTTTCTTTCCAGCACCAGCACTTAGCAAATATTTCTGATTGTCTTGATTTCCTATACAACATACCTATCAGCAGATTTATTAGAAAGCTTAGAAGAAAAAGAGTTTTGATAAATCTTTTTTTTCTCTACATGTCTTTCAGACAATGGTGTTCTCCTTCTCACTTCTCCAGTTGTCCCTATGAGGCTGAGGTTGTGAATTTGATCTCCATATGTGGCAGCTGACTTTGCAGAGAAGAAAGTGACAAGGCCAACAAGACTGCAAATTGGAAGAGAGACTGAAACCTGGGGTAAGACAATGACCATAACACTGTCAAGAGTTTTTTACATATATATATAT
>JAQQSW010018016.1:0-11338 GCA_028646575.1 Pseudocheirus occidentalis | reverse complement strand
GGCCTGGAATATGATATTCCAGAGATCAAGGGAGCTAGGATTAAAACCAAGAATCACCTACCCAGCAAAATTGAGTATAATGTTCCAGGGGAAAATATGGTCATTCAGTGAGGTGGAGGACTTTCAAGCATTCTTGCTGAAAAAACCAGAACTGAACAGAAAATTTGACATTAAACACAAGAAGCACGAGAAGGTAAACATGGGAAAGAAATCATAAGGAACTTATCAAAGTTGAACTATTTACATGCCAATATGGAAAAATGATAATAGTAACTTATGAAACTTTTCTTAGTATGAGGATAGGTGAAGGGAATACAAATGTATACATATATATGTATGTATGTATATATATGTATGTATGTATACCTACACATATGTCTATATGGAGGGTATATATTTGTATGGATACATATCTGAGCATGTGTGTATATAAGTTCATAGAAGGCACAGGATCAATTGAATAGGAAGGGATGATACTTTAAAAGATGAAATTCTGAGGTGGGAGAGGACTAGAATGAGAGGAGACAAAGAGAGACAAAATGAGGTTAATCATCTGGTATAGAAGAGGCAAGGGATAACTGTTACAACTTTACTTTCATTTACTCTCATTGAATTTGGCTTAGAGAAGGAAAGACATAAACTCTAAACTGGGTATCATGCCACACAGGAGAGTAGGGGAATGGGGATGAGAGGCGGGATGACGGAGGGGAGGGCAGGGTCTGGGGGAGTGATGCTTGATGCTCACACTTCAGTAAAGGGACCGGGTAGAGAACAGAATGGGGATGGGGTGGGATAGGAAGGAGGGACATATAATCAGCCTTTCACAATATGTCCACTGTGGAGATGTCCTGTGTAATTACACATGTACAGCCTATATTGAATTGCTTGTCCTTCCAGTGGTAGTGGGTGATAAGGGAGGAACCAAAAGAATCTAGAATTTAAAGCTCTACAATACCTACAACTGGGAATTAAGATATACTGGGACTGGGGTAGGGAGACCCTCCCTGCCCTACCAGAAAGTTAGAGAACAGATTGGGGGAGGGGCTTTACAGAAGGATCGCTGTTTTGGAGTTGGGGGTAGGGAAAGACAGGGAGAAAATTTGTAGCTCAAAATCTCGTGGAAATGAATGATGTGAACAAGAAAATAAACTTAGAAAATTTTTTAAAATGCAGTATACAAAACTTACCCTACTTCTCCATAATTCTAATATGGAATGGTAACTTTCCTCCAGCATTTCTTCCATGGGGGGAAAAAGATTTTCCTTGTTGGAGTCAATTCCTCTCACTTGTCCCTCCAGTTTTAAAATATGATATTATCATTAAGGCAAGTCAAGAAATTATCAGCTGCCCTGCTTTTATTAGAAAAAGAACTCCAATAGATGTCAGGATAATTGGAGACCCGTGTGACTAATATTTTGTGTCACTCTTCCGTGTTTAGGATTTGTTTCCTGGATTCCTTATTTACTCTCTGCTTGGACCATGTGAGTTGCTATCTCATCTGATAGTAGAATCACTTCAGGTTTTTACTTCCATTGAAATGCATTTCATGTTCTTCTGTTTTCTGGGTTTCCTTACACGAAGTTCGGTTCTATTATTGTCATTGTTTGGTTTTCTTTTATTATTGTAGTTGTTGTTCAGTCATTTCACTGTATCTTCATTGTTCTGTTGGAGGTTTTCTTGGCAAAGATACTCGAGTGGTTTGCCATGTCCTTCTCCAGTTCATTTTGAGGAAATTGAGGCAGAGTTAAGTGAGTTGCCCAGGGTCACAGTTACTAAGTGAATGAGGTCAGATTTGAACTCGGAAAGATGAGTCTTCCTGATTCCAGGTCTGGTACTCTGTGCACTATGGTGCCATCTAGCTGCCCTAGTTCAATTATTTCCCTATAATAGGAAATTCCCAGGAAAGGAAATCCCTCCATCAATGCAGATCAAGAACTACTTTGCAACTTAGTCTTAAGAATTAACTGGAATACTGAAAGGTCAAGTGATGTGTGAAGGGTCGCCCAGCTTGCATGTGTCAGGAGTGGGACTTGAACCTAGTCTTCCCGGCCTTAAGACAGATTCTATATCTGCTACACCAAGCACTCTCCTACATAAGTATATCTTCTTAATACTAACCTCCTGCCCTCTTCCTTTTGAATATGTCTTTCCAGAACCATATTTTGGTTCTCTAAGTCTCAGCTAAGTCTAAGCAATGTCTGTGATGGCAAATTTAACTCTTTGAATTAGTATTGTTAATCTGCTTTGAATATTACTTAAATGCTGCACGTCTGTGTTAAAAATGAAATCGGAGAACATAATTTTTCTGGCTGTCTCCTTTGCTAGATTGCATTTTCTGTGCATTTTAGGGCATCTTTATTGCTATCCTTATTTCTCTATTATAGCTATTTTCTATGCTATCAAACTTGCTAAATGTAGGTAGATGGGTTTTTTCCCCTCCCCTTCTTTCTGTTATTTAAAGTCTCTTTCATAAACTCTGGCTCTCAGCTCAATCACCCAACTCCTGTTCACTCTGGCAGGCTGTGTCTCTAAAGGGTGGCTGACTATTTTTTTCCCTCAAGATTCTATGGTTAACCCTTAGGGGTGAGAGGTGTTCTAGTACTATTGCTCACAAGACACCAACAGTATGCTCCCTACTGAAAACTGTGAGGATCAAAATACCACATCCCCCAGATTAAGGGTACCCTCTCCCCTCTACATGCTAATCCTGGGGAGTGTGGATTCAGACTTAAAGCTGTCTTTACAAAACACTCCTTCCCCAAAATAGGGGATAGTATTTTCTAGACCTGGGAGGCGTTTCTTCCTCCACAAAGTCCCCAACTAGTTCATGTCTGGGTGTGGTATAGCTGATGCATGAGTTACTCCATTCCTCTGCTGGGCTGGGTCTTTGCTGAGCTGAGTCAAGCAGATCACTTCCCAGGGCTGATTCTTTACTAGACTTGGCTGCTGCAACTATTGGCAGACTTTGCTAGACTCCAGCTGCTGGACTTCTGATGGCTTTGTTTTTTGAAGCTCACAAAGTCATAAAGTGGTCTGGTCCATCCCCAGATACTCATTCACCTAAGATCAGGAAAAAATAAACACAAAAGACAAAAGAAATGGAGGCACCGTGTATTTAGGGACACAGGGCAAGGCAGGATGGGAGATAGGGCCTGATGCTTACCCAGAGGCCCATGACAGTTTTTCCTCCCCCCTCAAAAGCTGCTAAGGAAGTTTAAGTGATTATCTGATAGAATAGTTTATGTGAACCTCAGTACTGGAACAGACACCAATTAAAAGACTTTTGTTTACTATGTAGTAATCTGAACCAAAATAATCAGAGGACACATGTGCCTGGAACAGGTTAACTGACACTCCCGTGGATTGGTACCAAGGAAGGAATATTGCATATCATTATTAATTATTATGCATATTAGTGCATAATAAAAAATAAGCACCAATTGGTCAGTTCTCAATGACAATAGCATCACTACAGTTGGAAAAGACTTCAGAATCCAATAGTCCTGTGGCCTCTTTTTGAAGATGGGGGAAATTAAGTGACTTTTCCAAGATCACATAGCTAACTAAGCATGAGAGTCTGGATTCGAACCCAGGCTCTCTGACTCCAAAATCGATTCTCTTTTTTTACTGTCAACAAATAGGAAGTGACATAGACAAGAAAGCAGTCAGAATATACACTTGGAATACAAAATTTAAAAATACCAACAACAGCCCTTAAAATACAGAAGAAAAAAGAGATCAGAGATAAAGAAAACAACAGGTTTTTGCTGTCTTATTTTGTTATCAATACACATTTTTAAAAAGACAAAGGGGAGTGAGGCATGAGGATGTCAGCTGAGGGTAAGGTAACTCCAAAGAAAGGTGGAAGAGAATAGAGGTTTAGCCCCTAATTATGAAATACCTACCTTTCTCTGAGATTAGAAGGATATTTAAATGGATAGAAGTCAGGTAGGTGATTGAGGTGAAGTGAAGACAGTTTATGAAAAAACGTAACCAGATAGCTTAAAACCTTCAGAGACTAGGGGTGCTTGGAGGTTAGCTCCCTCTCCAAAATGTCAAGTTTAGAAATTTACCTCCCCAATGATCACATGCAAAGTTGCTTGCAATGGCTCATTTCCCTGTATTTTATTCACTGACCTGGACATGTGTATTCTGGGATGTTTCTTTGGTATAGAAGGTGTATCTTGTTCTAATTGATCAGGTTTTCTTTAGTAACTCCAAATCCCAGTCACTTTGGAATTGTTTAAATAAATTCAAAGTAATACAAAATAAACACAGAATTAATAGAAAACAGTTATTGTTGGGGCACGTATTACCATCTGGAAGAATCAAGAAAAGCCTCTTATAGGAGATGGCATCTGAGCTGAGCCCATGAGTTCCAAGAAATAAAGATCAGAACAGGGAACATTCCAAGCATGGGGAGAGTCTCTGAAAAGGCACAGAGGTGGGTGGTGAAATGTTTCATTCATGGAAATTTATTTTTATTTATTTTTATTTCATTCACAGAAATTTATTATTTCATTCATGGGAATGACTGGTAGGCCAATTTGGCCAGGACACAGAAAACAGAGTACAAGAGGGGGAGTGATGTGTATAATGTATAATCAGCCTGGCAAAATAGGTTAGAACCAGATTTCTCAGACTTCATCTTTTTTGAGCTATACATTGCATTTGAAACTATTGACCATTTTAGATTCTTTTTCCTTTCTGTTTTCTTTGACACTATTTTCTTCTTGATCTCCTCCAGTTTGACTGATCTTTCTCCATCTCCTTTGAAGCTTCATTACCCATATATCATACCCCTAACTGTGGATGTATGAATATCAAAATTCTCTCCTAGGACCTCTTCTCTCTCTACTCTCATTGGTGACCTCGTCAGATCCCATGATCTTAACTATCCTCCCTGTACTAAGCATTCATGAATGTATGGCCCATAATCAGCCCTGTTGTCTCCCCTGAGTTTCATTCAGTTCCACATCATCAACTGCCTATTTGACATTTCAAACAGGATGTCTTGAAGATATCACATAGAACTGCAGAATTTGAGATGTGGAAAGGACATCAGTATCCATCTAGTCCAACACATATATAAAAAAATCTCTACCGTAACATATCCCAAAGGTGGTGATGCATCTTTTGCTTAAAATTTCTCCAAAATAGAGAATTTATCACCTCTTGAGGTTTGCTATTCTACTTTTGGACAGCCATAATTATTAGGAAGTATCTTCTAACATCAAGCCTAACCTTGCCTTTTTGTAACTTTGCCCTGTCATTCCTGGTTTTGTCTTACAATACAAAATAAAATAAACCTCATTTTTCTTCCATATGAGAATTCTTCAGATATTCAGATACGGCTATGTGTAGTGCCAATGCAATATTTACAGTGCCCATGATCATGATAAAGACTGTGGCTATAAATATTGCATGACATTTGATCACAAAATATAACAAGCTCTCCACATAGAGGACAGAATTGAAGCATTTATTTAGACACTAGAAGACTAAATCTCAAAACGAGTAAGTTTATTCCATCATAGTAGTAATGAAGTTAACAAGCCATAGCAACAGAGCCAGGCCATCCTTTAGCCTTCTTACAAACCAATACAAGATCAATATTTACTCACAAACCTCTTTGTCTCCTTGCGTCAGCTCTTCTCTCCCACTGTCTTGCTAGCTCTGACTCCCAGCTTCCTGTGGGCTCCGTTCTACCTTTCAACAAACTCCTCCCATCACAAGCTCCATGTGACTACATTCAGCCTATTAGAGGGCAGAGTTTACTTCCAAAGCACAGAAGGTCTTCAAATTCCTCCCTAGGATTATTAAGGGGCAGGGAAGATCTTCAAATTCCCATTCCCATTACACTATGATATCCCCATTGTCCCCGCCATCTCCTTTTTTCCACACTAAATATGCCCAATTTCTTCACTTGATCTTCGTATTTCATGAACTATTAAGGTTCTTCACCATTATAGCTGCAATTCTCTGGACATTCTCCAGCTTTTCAAAGTTGTCCTTAAGCTGAAGTGCCCAGACCTGGATGCAATACTACAGATGAAGTCTGACAAGGGCACAACAGTGGGATTATCATCATCCTATTCCTGGGTGTTATGCTTGTCCTAATAGCTCAAGATAGCATTTTTTTTTTCTTGCCTGATGTTGCAGACCCATATAGAGCATACGGACTACAAAAACTTTTGAATCCTTATCAGCACAACTACCATCTCTCTGTGCTTTCCCCATTTAATATTTGTGGAGCTGATATTTTGTTTTGTACCCATGTGCAAGCATGGCATTCATTCCTATTCAATTTCATCTTTTTAGATTCAGGTAACTCTCAGCTCTTGAGATCTGACTACATTGAGCAGTAGGCTAACCTTCCCTCTCAGCTTTGCATTATCTACACATTTGATAAGTTCGCCAGCTAGTCTTTTATCTATGTTGTTGACAAAAATGTTAGGTAACATAAGACCTAGAACAGATCCCTGGAGTACTCCACTGAAGACTTTCTGATTCGATAGCACAGAATCATTAGCAACTACTCTTTGAGTCTAGCCATAAAACTAGTTTTGAATCTAATTATATCTCTTGAAACAAGAATAGAATGAGGTACTTTACCAAAAGTTTTTTGCTAATGGATGTACAGCTTGGTGGCACAGTGGATAGAGTGCCTGGTCTGGAGTCAAGAAGACCTGAGTTCAAATCTGACCCAGACACTTATTAGCTATATAACCCTGGGCAAGTCACTTAACCCTGTTTACTTCAGTTTCCTCATTTGTAAGAAGAACTGGAGGAGGAAATGGCAAGTCACCCCAGAATCTTTGCAAAGAAAGCCCCAAATGCAGTCATGAAGAGTTGGACACAATTGAAATGAATGAAGAAATAATAAGCCATATCCAGGACATTCTTTTCAAAGTTTAGTAATCATGTCAAAAAAGGAAGTAAGGTTAGGCTGCAGTGACGTGTTCTTGAAAAAGTCACACTGGTTCCTTCAAATCGCTGAATCCCTTTTTGATAATCTCGGTCTACCAGCATGTTAATAACCCTTTCTAGAATTTCCCCAGAAATCAAGTAAAGCTCCCTGGCCTATAGTTTTAAAACTTTCTTTTGAAAGTATGCAAAACATTTGGCCATGCCCAATCTTGTATCAACTTTTCTGTTTTTCATGATCTTTCAAATATCACTGACGGCAGCTCAGGTTTCATTCTTTAAAGACCTAAAGTTAGTGTTCTTTGAGTCTTGAAAATGATTTGGATCTTTGGGCCAGTAGACTTGAATTCATGAAAGGCAACCAAATTTTCCCTGTCCCCTTATTTCCTTACAACTTATTAGCTCTGTGTTAACCATCTTTGGCTCTCATTTGGAATGTAAAGGTCATTTTCCTTTGAAAAGTGAACGTACAGAATAAAACTTAAGCAGCTCTGCTTTCCCTCTCTTGTCAGTTATCATCATCCTATCAACTCTAAGCAGAAGAGAATTCCTTTGATCTCCTTCTTCTCCCAGTATAATTAAATAAGCCTCTTTTGTTGTTCTTAGCTCTCCCAGCTAGCCTCATCTTATTTTGTATTTCTTACAAAATGTTTATAGGTCTGAGGCACACTTTTATATTCATCTTATCAAACCTGCCCTTGCTCCCATATTCTGTATATTTCTTTTAAAAATTTTAAGTTGGAAGGGCAGCTAGTAGAACAGTGAGTAGAACACCAGCCCTGGAGTCAGGAGGTTCTGAGTTCAAATCCAGTCTCAGACACTCAACACACTAACTACCTATGTGACTTTGGGCAAGTTACTTAACCCCAATTGCCCTCCAAAAAGCAAAAAACAAAACAAAAAACAACATTTTAAGTTGGTTGATAAGCTCCCCAGGCATCTATTCTGATCTTTTGAGACAAATCTGTAGAATTGCTCCTGGCACATAGCTGGCCCTTAATAAATGCTGATTGTTGATTTCATTGGACTTTTCTCCTCATTGTAATTGCTTCCTTTTGTGTCTTCAGAATTTCATTTTTCAGCATATCTCGTCTTTCCTGGACTGACTACTCCTGAAACACTATAGTCCTACCTATCTGGTGTGCTGCTTATCTTTCATATGAGTTTATGGAAATCTTCTTTCCCCAAATCTGGAGTGAATATCAGGCAGCTCCTAGTTTTCCTTTCTTCAGTCATTAATGCTAGCATGAAATGGTCATCTCTCAAAGGTTTCCTTCATCTCAGTACCAGCAGCTATTTCTTCTCTGTTAGTGAAAATCATCTCCAAAATAGAATCTCCCCACGTTGACTTCTCTTTTCCTATCTGTCTGACAGCTCTTTCCTAGTCACCTACATTTAACCTTCCTCCAATAACTTCACTTCTCTTATATATGTGCCCTTATCTTTTCTTCCACAACCCTTAAAGCCAATTCACCCTGGATCTCATAGATTGGACAACAACAGGTCCCTGCCCAAACACTACTTAATGGTTATTTTGGGGACCTCCTGGCTCAGAGCGAATGCAAATAATAACTGTTTCTCTTTTGTCCAACAAAAGTCCCTCCCAGTTTCAACTTTTTTAAATTAAAGGGACCATCCCTTGACTCACTTCTTAAAGAGGCCCATTCACTGAATGGGTGTTGTCTCACTTAAAGTAAGAACCTGTACAGACCTTAGCTTAAAAGGGTCAGAGTCTCCCAGTGCATTCTAGGCCATCTCCAGTGCTCCTTATGGATAGCTAGCTACTGGAGCCAGATGGCTATGGAGGAGAAAGTGAGACTGGTGACCTTGCACAGGCCTCCCTCACTCAAATCAAAGTCAATTGCAAGTCATGTCATCATCTGCTTGATGTCATGGTCCTCTTTAAGAATGAAGGACAGACCACAACACAAGCCACTATGTGGTACAGATGTTCATCACCTCATCTCTGTCCTACTATAACAGCCTTTTTGCTAGTCTTCCTGAATTGCCTCCCTACTCCAGCCCATCGTCCACCCTGCTGCCAAAGTTATCTTCTTAAATCAGAGGGGTAACTACATTACCTTTTCCTACTCAAAAAAAAATCTCACTATTATCTCCAGAATTAAATATAAATCCAACTGTTTGGCTTTTAAAACTTTTCACAACCCAGTTCCTTCCTACCTCTCCAGTATTCTTATGCTAACCACCCTTTATTACTCCATAATTATGCACCACTGATGGTCTTGATCTGTCCCTTTTTACTGGATATCCCCTATACCTGGAAGGCTTTTCATCATCACTGTGACCTCACTATCTTCCTCGGCTCATTCAAGACTTAACTCAGATCTTACCTTCAGAAAGAGACTTTTCCTGGTCTTTCTCCTACCACCACCCCTGGGTCTTTCTTCTAATATTATATCCCATTTATGCTATTTTTATCTGGTAATATGCATAATTATTTATAAAGTGTTTCCATTAAAATGTAAATTCCTAGAAGGCGGGTTGTGTTTTGAGTTTTTCTTTGAATCCCAGGTCTTATTGTAATGTCTGATACATAGTAAGTGATTAATAAATACTTAAAATAGTTATTGAATATATTTGTGCATATAGTATATATATGTCAATATATTTTATGATATATGTATTATATATATGAAACATTACATATATGCACACATGTGTATACATATGTGTGACTGGGTCTAAATCAGCGGTTCTCAACCTGTGGGTCGTGACCTCTTTGGGGGTCAAACGACCTTTTCACGGGGGTTACAGGGGTCGCTTAAGACCATCGGAAAACACATATTTCCCATGGTCTTAGGAACTGAGACACTGCTCCTCTATCTGTCTTCATGCGGGTCCCTCCACATGCAGATATGCCCACATATGAGTATTAAATGGTCGTAGCATTAGGAAGGTCGGGAACCACTGGCCTAAATGTTCAGCTACTATGCCATTTGGTATATATATATATATATTTGTCAAATGACATAGCAACTGAATTTTTAAAACAAAATGTAGACAAATTATAAAAAGGCATTTACAGTAACGTAATAATTATAAATGGCTTTACCATTCCTCTCTCAGAGATGAATAAATTCAATGAAAGGACAAACAAGATGGAAAATATTAAACACAATAGATAGCTGGAAAAATTGGATTAAACTAACAGTGAATTCTAAATGATAATAATTTTAAAATATATATGCTTCTCAGGATCCCATGGCACCTTTATAGAAACTGATCATGGCTAGGTTATAAAAGTGTGATAAATAGATATTAGTTGCAGAGTAGCTACTTATCTCCATTATTACAGGTAGTTTCTTCATGAGGAACTTCTGTTGATAAAATATGAGGTCTCAACAACAACAAAAAGTCAGAAGTAACATAAAATAATTTTATTGATTAAATTAAATGACTAATTGTAGAAACAGTGAATTGTCTCATTAAAGATTATTTACATTAATTAATAATAATTATTACCATGAGACAATATACCAAAACCTATGGGATGCCACTAAAACAGTTCAAAGAGTGAAATCATCTCTTTAAACTAATATTAACAAAATGGGAGGGAGAAAGATCAAAGAAATTAGGGAACAATTTAAAAGGCTACAAAATGAATTAATAACTTTAAAAGAAACATAAAAGAAAGATTTAAAATTAGATGACAAATAAAGACATTTTAACATAAAAGACTACAGATTTGTTAAATAAAAGTAACAGCTATTTTAACAGACTAACACAATTGGTAAACCATTAGCTAACCAGGTCACAAAAACTAGGACAATTCAGTTACCAAAATAAAAAAGAGGTAGTTTTTGCAATAAAGAGGGGTGAATGATGAGAAATTATTATATACAATTTTAAAATGATTAAACCTTATCAAAAATTTACAAAAGTATAAATGTATAAGTAAACAAAATAAGCTACAAATGATCATTTGGAAACATTCTCCAAATCACTAATAATAAAATAAATGCAAACTAAAGCAATGCTGAGGTTTTTCCTTAAACTTTGAAAATTGACAAAGATGATTAAATATGCTAGAAGGGTTATGAGAAGGCACACTACTCTTCTATGGAAAGATCTATAAATTGGTCAAGCAATTCTGGATATCAATTTGAAATTATATGAGAAAATGAGTTATCCCTTCATATTTTTTTCCCTAATAATCTTATTATTGGTCATATACTACAAGGAAGCCAAAGACAGAAACAAAAGTCAACTTTTTCCCAAAATAGTTATAGTTTTTTTGGGTAGCCAAATACATTGGGTGTCCATCAATGGAAAATGTCTGAAAAATATAAATGTAATCACTTTTTATTGAGCAGAAAGAAGTGACAAAAATAGGGAACTTATAGAAACATGAGAAGATTTGTATGAACAGATGCAGAATGAATTAGTTGAA
>JAQQSW010018015.1:0-11339 GCA_028646575.1 Pseudocheirus occidentalis | reverse complement strand
AAAAGACAACTCTACAAGTCTCAGGATGGAAGGAGATGTCTACATTCAAAGAAAGATCTCAAAAGACCAGAGTTTAAATGGAGACTGAAGCAATACATGCTATCGTTCTTTTCTGCTTGGTTTTGTTTCTCTTTTCCCATTGTTCACTCCATTGGCTACAACGCCTATACAACCAGACTATTGTACAGTGTGAAAGAGTTTGCAGATCCTATACATGGTTGTATGCCACCATGAGGGGCCTGGGGGGGGGGGGGAGGAAGGGGAGAAAAACCTGAAACTCAAGTGGTTCTGGAACTGAATCTTGTAAACTAAAAGTAAACAAACAAGTCAATAAAAAGAAAAAAAAATCTTATAACAGCACTAAAACAAAAAACTCGGTTGAGTTCTTGAAAGGCAATAGTGTTAGCCTCAAAAGAGTTGGACTCAAGGCAAAGAAGACCTTGGCTAAATCCTATCTTTGTCACATACTAGCTCTGTGATCCTGGGAAAGTCAATTAATCACTCAGTTCTTCAGAAACATCTCTAAATCAGTGGTTTCCAGAGTGGGAGTCAAAGCCCCTTTGGGAATTTTGATCTAATCCAAAAGGGGCCATGGCCTGATCCCAAGGTCAACCAACTGGAACATGGGAAAATGAGCCTTGTTCCACCCTTGCCTGATCATCAGTCATGGGCTTATTTTAAGCTCATCATTTGCCTTCATCCTCTAAAACTACTCTACTTCACTCTATCCCACTGCTGTGTAAGGTCCCAGCCTCCCTCCTTCTAATCCTGGTGTTAGTATTACCATGATGTAGGAACCCACAGCTGATGGTGTCATTGAGAAAATGCTGTCCTTCTCAGCATACCCACCTCCCATTACCTACAACCTCATGGCTTTAGCAGGCATCCTTTAGAGGACAGGCTCTGTGGTCTGCAGCAATAACCGAGAGGAGCTAGACCTTCCACTTTTTGTTTTGAGTAGGACAGAGGCAGTCACATGGCATTAACAGGCATAGACGGGTAGTGATGCAAATGGCACATCTCATTACAGTATCATTCCCCCAAAACCAACTCCCTTTCCAAACTTCCCTGTCATTATTATTAATGTCACCATTATCCTTCCAATCAGCCTTGGTATCATATTCAAATCCTTACTCTTCCTTACCCTGCATATCTAGCTACCTGACTTTTTTTGTGCCTATCTCTCATCTCTCTCATATCCCTCTGCTTCTGATCTCTACTCTGATCACCTCTCACCTGGACTATTATCCCCACGATGGATTTTTCCCTGCCTCAAGTCTCTCCCTACTCCAATCCATGCCACACTGCTGCCATAGTGACTTTCCCTAAAAGCAGCTCGAAACATCTCCCTCTCCAATTCAATAAACTCTGGGGGCTCCCTACTAACTCTAATATCAAATGTTATTTCATCTGTCTCATCTTCTATTTCTACCTTCTTTCTGTGTTTTCTAATGTATTATTATAAATAACATCTAATGTATATATTATTAATATAATAGTACATGAGAATAATTTATAAGTAAATGTATACATATTGACAATAAACACTAAAAAAAATTTTACTGACAGAGCACATATCAATAAAGTTCCCTTCTTAAACAATAAGATGCAGGGTGGGGGAGATACTGACTGTACTGGTAGAGGAAGATCCTCAGGGAGTGTTCTCTATACTGATGAAATTGCAGGTACAGTCAAAAAATAATCTAGTCCCTGCTGCATTGAATAGCATTCGAATTTCCTTATTATTTCATGAAATGATGCTCATAGAATTTTTTTAACTAAAAGTTACCTTTATAATCCTCTGGTTTAGTCATTTTACAGATGTCTTAGCTATTTCCAAAGCTCACAAATGGTTTCCTAGCCTGCAATCTCTCACCTCCCTTAAACATTTTTCACAGATTGAATTCCCACAAACACTGTTTTATATTATTCTCTTGCTCCAAAATCTTCTATGGCTCCCCTGTTTCTACTGAATAAAGTCTAAACTCCCTTGGCTAACAATCAGGATCCTCCACAATCTGGACCCAACCTACCTTTCCAGCACTATTCCCCATAAAAACCTTACATGAACTGTTAGCTCCAGAAAAACTAGTCTATTGACAATACCTTGAGATTTCTTTTACCTTTCATTCCATGACTGTATGTTACGACTTCCCTCCCTATCCTTCAATGCTCAATTCAAATCCCTCCTCCTTCATCAGGAAGCCTTCCCTGATCCATCCCTACCAGATGTGAGCGTCCCATTTCCTTAACTAGTTTTCTCCTCTCTGCCTCTATCATCACTTTGACACTCAGTATATTGATTTGTTTGGTAATTATTTTTATGTGTACATGTTCCATCATTTTCAAAGTCCTAAGTGAACACAATGAAGCCTTAAGGGATCCCCTTTGGCAGGCCTCATTATAGAATGTACTGAAAGTACTAAATAGGACCAGACTCCAATTCACAGGGAACATCTCCAGTTTTATTATTTTTCAGATGAGTGAATTTCTTTTTTTATTTGTTTGGGGGGTTTTTGGGAGGAGGGGGAATTTACAGGAGGGAAGGCAGGGTAATTGGGATTAAGTGACTTGCCCAAGGATTACAAGACTAGTAAGTGTTAAGTGCCTGAGGCTGGATTTGAACTCAAGTCCTCCTGACTCCTGGGCCAATGCTCTATTCACTGAGCCATCTAGCCACTCCAAGATGAGTGAATTTCAAAATAAAACAAAATCCACAACAGAGTTTGTATTTTGGTTTCTACTCTTTCCTGATTGTTTACTGTAGAGTAGTATTGTGGTTAAAACACTACATTTGGAGTCAGGAAAACCTGGATTCAAATCCTGCCTCAGACCCTTACTAACTACATGAACTCACCCAAGTCATTGAATTTCTCACGCAAGTCAAAGTTCCCCCCAAATCTAAATCTGTCATCTGAGGATCCCAAAATCTCAACATCTCTCCCTGCAGGTCAACTGTACCATTATGACTAATTGCCATTACCAGGTCAGATCCCTATCCCTTTGAAGAGACCGGATCATTGGAAAACTTCTAGAGAAACAACCAGGGTAATGCAAGAAAGTCTGTGAGGGTGTCAGAAAGATGAGGAAGAGGAATTACAGAGAGCACAGCTCATTAAAACATCGCGCTTATTATCCTTGTTCTTCATTCTGTACGAACTGTTCTCCATGCTGACAAAGTCTTAGAAGATTATAGTCCTTAATTCAAAAACATCGGAACTCATTCATGCTCAAGAGCACCATTTACTATACTTATATAGGACACATGGTTTCATTCGTTATAACTGGTGCCATTCACCGTTCTTTCCTTTTTCCTTCTGCTTATCTTATCTCCCTTGGCATCATCTGATCTCCATTTACAGATTGACCTGACTACCAAGTCTAATGCACAAGTAAGTTTTAATGATCTCTTCCTAGCCTCAGAGCACATTTTACCCAATGTCAATATCTAGCTGTGATAGGCTTCTTTAAGAAAATAGCACAGAAATTAACAACAACAGCAAAACCAATTGATGGGACCTTTGATGTTGCCCCATGCACCCAAGGCTTTGGAATTATCTTCTGTTCAAGGCCTTGAACCTCCAGACTCACTGCCAAGTTGTCATTCATATTCATTAGCAGGGATGTATGGGTAAAAAACTCATTGAATTCATGAAATTCTCTGTAAGAAATGTATATTTTTTTGAAACCCAATCAGTCATATTTTGTCCTATAACAATTCCACATGTAGAACATATTAAGATGTAGGGAGATCCCCCCTGCCCAGTTAAAAATTTCATTCTTCCCTCCACTAAAGAGGTGGGATACCAATGGGTAACAAATGCTGCATGCCCTACAGTTGATGTAGTATGGTTGGTTTTGCTGAATTACTTTTTCTCCCATTTCTTTTCAAATCTTTGTTACACAGCAATATTGTATGAAAATCAACTGTGCAGATTCTCAGCAATACAGTGATACAAGAGAATTCCAAAACACTTATGATGAAAAAATATCATCCACCTCCAGAGAAAGATTTGTTGAGTCTGAATGCAGATTGAAGCACACTGTTTTCACTTTATTTTTTTTCATGGCTTTTCCTTTGGTCTAAGTTTCTTTCACACCATGACTAATATGGAAATAAGTTTTGCATGATTACTCATGTATACCATATATCAATTGATTACTGTCTCTAGGAGAGGGGAGGGGAGGGGAGTAAAGGAAGGGAGGAAGAGAACTTGGTATTCAAAAATTTTTAATGTTAAAAATCGCTTTTACATGTAATTAGGAAAAAATAAAATATTGTTCAAAAATTAAAATAAAATATTTCTTACAAAGTATAACTCATTGATGGGGGATGAGGACAGACCTATTAAGAAATGACTGTTACGTAAAAAATGAGTCACCAATAAAAATAAAATCGCTATTTTTTAAAAGAATTACATTATTGCAGGAATCTAAGTCAAACACAGGCAGCTAGGTGGCATAGTGGATAGAGCTCCAGACCTGGAGTCAAGAAGACTCATCTTCCTGAGTTCAAATCTAGCCTCAGACACTTACTAACTGTGTGGCTCTGGGTAGCTGAGCCATTGTCAGTCATATTGACTAGTCTTGCCACTAGACTCTGAAGACCCTAGAGGAGAGAGTAAGTCTGATAACTTTGTGCAACACTGCCTCATTTAAATCCAATTCATTCACAAGTCAAGACACCATCCTCTTGATGTCACTGGTCCTACTCAAGGACAAACAACAACAGCTGTGTGACCCTGGACAAGTCATTTAACCATATTTGTCTCAGTTCCTCATCTGTAAGATGAGCTAAAGAAGAAAATGGCAAAATACTCCAGTATCTATGTGAAGAAAACCCCAAATGGGGTCACAAAGAGTTGGATGTAACTGAACAACACATGCTACTAAGACAAATACGTAAGCGTAAAAAAATTCAGGATACTAACTGGACCCTATATATAATATTATATTCAACACTCACAGACATCATTTTTACTCTTAAAGCCCCAACAATACATTCAGTTGGGATGAGAGAGAAAAGGGTCAGAGAGCACTGCTATTAGACTATGTAGGGAGATGAAGAATGAAGACAGTTGGAATAGTTAGCTGAAGGTAAAATGAGCTGCCCATTACTGGAGTCTTGCAGGTTGAAGATGGAGGATTCCTTTTTAGAGATGTCATAGAGGAGAATTTCTGTTTGGGTATGAGTTAGAAAAACAATCTGTGAGGGCCCTTCAAATTCTGAGATTCTGTGATTGTGCCGTTGCTGAGGACAGAACATTTAGAAGTAGGCTTCATTGCTAGTACAATTTGACTTTGTAAAATGAAAACTAAGCCCAACTATTTATTTGAGCCATAATTTAAGCAGCAATCTGCATGACAATTGGGAATAAGTGCTAAACAATTCATTAAATAGTAGGTGTTTCATTCATTCAAAAATATTTATTGAGCACCTAGCCATGTGACCTGTCTGACTACACCTCTTGCATCCTTTTGTCAAAAGAAAATGAGAAATAACAATACTAATGAGGAAATTGTTGTTGTTGTTTATTTCAGTCATGTCCTGACTCTTAGTGACTTCATCTGAGGTTTTCTTAGCAAAGACAGTGGAATGGTTTTTGCCATTTCCTTCTCCAGCTCATTTTACAGATGAGAAAACTGAGGGAAACAGGGTTAAGGGATCATACAACGGGCAAAAGTCTGAGGTTCTATGTGCCCTCAGGTCTTCCTGATTCCAGGCCCAGAACTCTATCCGCAATGCCACCTAGGTCCCCTGTAGTAATGAATAACTAACATTTTATAGAACTTTAAGATTTGTGAAACAATTGCATACATTTGATCTTCACAGCAACCCTGGAGGTAGGTGCTACTATTATCCTCATTGTACAGATTAGGAGACTGAGTCTGTGAGAGTGATTTTCCTAGGGTCACACAGTGAGTAAACATCTGGGGCTAGATTCATGTTTTCCTGACTTGAATTTCAGCACACTGAACCACTTAGACTGTCCAAGACCTAGAGAGTCCACAGTATTCTGAGTGGAGGGGATAGGTAGGCATAGACAGATTTGCACTCTGGATCATTGGTGAGCATATCCCACATTACTTACATCAAAGATTCAACGGAGCATTTGAATGTGTTCACAACACTGTGCTGGGGATTCGAATATTAACAACAACACAGTATCTGGCACGATGTCAGACAGTGACCATACAAAAACCCACAATGAAACCTCCATTCATTCACCTAAAACTTGAAGGAAAAAAATTCTTATCTTTCCAGGTCCCAGAAAACATCCATCTTCTATTGCATGGACTCTACATTCAGTATGAAAATATGCAGCATAGACTCTATATGGGTGAGTACATGTTGTCTCTCTTGATTGGAAAGTAACTCAGGAGGCTGGACGGTACCATGGAAAGAGCGCCAGACCTGGAGGAAGGAAGACTCATCTTCTTGAGTTCAAATCTGGCCTTGGAAGCTTACTAGCTGTGTGACCCTGGGCAAGTCACTTAACCCAATTTGCCTCAGTTTCATCATCTGCAAAATGGGCTGGAGAAGGAAATGACAAACCATTCCAGTATCTCTGCCAAGAAAACTCTAAAGTCATCATGAAGACTAGGGCATGACTGAAATAATTGGACGTCAATTACAACAAATTCCTTTAAGATAGGCATTGTTTTATTTTTGTCCAAATGCCCAGTGCCTGGCATATAGTAGGTACTTAATAAATGCCTACTGATTGACGATTAAAATGTTATGCTAGTCACTTGCAAACTTGTATGAAACCCACAGGCAGAGAAGATGCATTTTCTATGTCTTCTGTCCTCCAACCAAAGAACAGTTCTAACTCTGGGCCTCTCTTATTAAGTGGAGTGAGGCGTACAAATGTTTGTTGGTCATTATTAAAAGCCATTGATCATATATTCAGCTCAACCAAAAAAATAGCATTAAAAAGCTCACAAACCTTATAAAACTACAACATAAGTTAGTCACATCAAGGGGAATATACATTAAGCTCAAGGTCGGTTCCCTTTTCTTTCTCCCATATTTCTCTTTTGGAACTTTTATTTCCTTTTTTATTACTGATAATATTTTTACCATCTATACTATCTGTGACCATCCAGGACAGCTGGTTAGAACATTGTGTCAAGAAGGCCACAGATTCAATGCTCTTGGGCACCATTGCTGGGACTCTATTCCACGGTCTTTTCCTGTACTATTGACTGCCCCCCCTCCCCGCCCATGGCTATCTCATAAATGGATATGGTTAGATAGTATGGCAATCAAGGCTCGAGAGGGTGGATGGATCAATAGAAACCCATCCTTGCAACCAGAAAAACATCTGTGAATTGCATTGACTCTCCCAATTCTGAGTCAATAATGTCATATTTGTATACAAAAGATAAACACCCATTTTTTTAATCTCATATGCCATCACTGCTACTTTTCTCTAAAGTTTGAAAAACATCATAGTAAATAAAGTACTCCAAATGAAGAAACCTTAAATACTAGATGGGATAAAAAAATGAGTACAGTATGTAGTTTTAGATTTTCTTTTTTCCTCTGCTCTCAACATTGTGGGCCTTTTGATAAAAACAGAAGTGCTTCTTCACAGCTTTTATGATGATAGATAATAGCTGGTGTTTTAGCCTGGGATTGCAGCCTATTTTTCATTACTCATTTCACTTTCCATTTCAGACTAACTAAATGCTTCCTGCTATAACCTTTTTGAGCATTACTCCATATGATTTTCACAACCCACAGAAGCTTCTTGAGTTGGTTAACATTTCATGTTTTGTATTCTAAGACTGGCCCTATTCATTCAACAGTGTTCTTTTTCTCTCTTAAATGTCACACTCAATTAGAATAGAAAACAAGCAAATGGCTTAAAAGCATTAGCTTTTAATGCATTGCTATTCTGGACTCTTTTCTCTTCCAGTCTGGTACCTGTACCAGACCTGAGTTACTTCTTACATAGCAAGCAACATAGTTTACCATGTACAGCAGCCTTCCTCTATCTGGCCTCCCCCTCCATTCTCCCTCCTCTGGGAATTGTAAGAATTGAATGAACCACATGGACTCCATCTTGTGACTTAATTCTGCATCTAGCTCGGTTCTCTCTCTATTCAATTATGGCTCTTGTCCAATTTCTGTCATGTGAGAAAACTTTATTCAATTTATGGGAATTATCAGAAAACTTTATTGCATTATTTATTGTATTTTCTATAAAAAATTTTCTCACAATTATACATCTCAAGCAAACCATATGTCTTACCTGAAAATTGATGCTGTTCTGGTCAATCAGTTACAGTTTCCTTGTTTCTTTGATAGAATACAGATACCTGTGAGGGTAGGGGAAGATATAACCCTTTTTTTCTGATTTCAGGAAATTGTACCTGTTTGCTCTTCCCCCTCCCAATTCTCAAAACTCATTCAGAAAGCCCTTAATCTTTCCCTCATTTAGAAATCAGATTACTTAATCTTGTATCTTGGCTATTGAGAAGGAGTGGTCAGCTCCTTTGAACATGGAAAGAGAAGCAGCAGAGGACCAAGTTTGAAAATCTAAGGGTAAGCATGAGCATTAAAAAAATGAGGATATTCCACAGGGTCAGATGAAGCCAAAAGGAAAGGGATTGAGAAAAGGTCATTAGATCTGGCAATTAGATCACTGATAATAATGCTGAAAGGAGCAATTTAAATTGATTGATTGATTGATTAGGTCAGAAGCCAGTTTGGAGGGGGTTGAGAAAAGACTGAGTGAAGATGAAGTAAAAGCAACAAATATAGACAAGTTGTTCAAGGCATTTGATTGTAAAAGGGAAAAGAAATACAGGATAGTGGTTGGCAAGAACACTAAGACCTATCCTATCACCGGTACTAGAGCCAATGTAATATTTCAAGTAGTGTATCTAGAAGACCCAAATGGGTCTATTGAACAACTTGTTTAGTCACTTTCAGTCATGTTGAGCTCTTCGTGACCTGTTGGGTGTTTTTTGGCAAAGACATTGTAAGAGTTTGCTATTTCTTTCTCTGGCTCGTTTTACAGATGAGAGAACTGAGGCAAACACCATTAAGTGACTTGCCCAGGGTCACATGGCTAATAAGTGTCCTAGGCCAAATTTGAACTCATCTCTTCCTGACTCCAGACCTGGCACTCTATTCACTGTGCCACTTACCTTCCCAACTACCGAACAGCTATGTATATATTAAGCTGAGAAAGGCCTCCTCTGTGGATAAATGATCCTTTTAATGAAAAAGGGTTTATTCGTACAATGTATAGACACAGTGAAGGCTAAAAGGCGCTTTCCGGTCATCATCTATCTTTGGTTTCATTTCCAAGGCTGAAGATGATTTTTTGTGATAGGGAAGATAGAAAAAACACCAGAATTGAGCAGTCCTTCCTTCTCTCTTGCTCATCTCCCTGTTCCCTCCAAGCAGGTGTCCTATCCCTCTGGCAACCTTTCTCTTTTTGCCAAGATAGCTTTTTTTAATATCTTTAGTATTTATCAGAAGTCTCAACTCCAAATGGCCCTCTCCTTTCATACAATGTTCTTATGGTATCTCGCCAAGCTTTCATATTTTCATCAACAATCGGTATTCTTATCTACCAAGGCAGCTAGGGGGGTGCTATAGGACCCAGTGTCAGAAAGTCCTTAGTTCAAATCTAGCCTCGGTCATTGAGTCACAAGTTATTTAGCCTCTGTCTCAATTTTCTCATCTATAAAATGGGGATAACAAGAGAACCTACTTCCTAGAGTTGTCAAGAAGATAAAATGAGATCATAATTGTAAGACACTCTTCAAACTTTAAGGCGCTATGGAAGTCTAGTTATATCCATCTCTTACATTTGTCCTCTTTTAAGGTGAGCTTGTGAATGAACTCCCCATAGACTCCCACTCACACCTTGGTTTGGTTATTAATTTGCATCCCAGCCCCTAACATAGTATCTTGAACATAATTGTTGCTCAATTCACGACTGCTGAACTGTTATCTCCACAGGCATGTACCTCTTCATTCCCATTGCAACCATCTTCAGCTATTGAAATTACCTTCCAGACTCTTGTTTTGAAGACCTCTTCGTCAGAACCCTAGAACATGGGTGCTGACCTATTCACTTTCTAAAAGACAGTGGAAAGAAAACTGATTTGGAGTCAGAAGGCTTGAGGTAGAGCCTGACTCTGCAACTTTTATGGAATGTAACCTTAGTCAAATCACATCACCTCACTGGGTCTCAGTTTTCCGATCTCTAAAACGGGGGTGATAATAATCCTCATAATACCTATTTCACAAGGTTGCTTTTCTACCTTGCGAAGTGAAAAACACTAGATAAATGTGAGTTATGATTATCCTCTCAGCACTCGTTACATGGAAATACAATGATTCATGCAAAAACTGAAAACTAAAAGGGTGTCTATCCACTGACAAATAGCTAAACAAATTATGGTATGTAAATGTAATGAAATATTATCCTGCCACAAGAAAGACAAAAGGGACAGCCTTACAAGAAACAGGGAAGACCACACTATGAGATAATGGAGTGTAAAGTGAGCAGAATCAGGAGAACAATTTACACAATGACAACATTATAAAGAACAACTTTGGCTATAGAGCTCTGGTCAGCATAATGATAAACCATGAAATCAGAGGACTGAAGACAAAGCATGCTACCTACCTCACGTCACAGAGATTATGAACTTAAAATGTAGAAGGAGGCATACGTTTCTGGACATGGACGATGTGGCAATTTGTTTTTCTGGACTGCAGATATAAAGGTTTTATTCCTATTTTATTCTTATTGTTCCATGGGGAAGAAGAGAAATGTGTGTTTAAAATACACAATTGGAAGAATGAATAAAATACAAATACATATAGAATTTTACTCTTTTTTTGAAGGGGGAGGGAAGGGCAATTGGGGTTAAGTGACTTAGCCAAGGTCACATGGCTAGTAAGTGTTAAATGGTTGGATTTGAACTCAGGTCCTCCTGACTCTAGGGCTGGTGCTCTATTCACTGCACCACCTAGCCACTCCTGCATATAGAACTTTAAAAAAAATAACAGATCTTTTTTCATTTCCTACTGGTATTTCCTAATCTTTGTCTTACTGATCCCTTTAGCAATCTGGTGAAGTTTATGGATCCCTTCTCAGAATCATGTAATTAATTAGAATTATATAAGAAGCCAATTATATTGAATATAGCTATCAAATTTTTTTATTTTTTTTATTTTTTATTTGTTTTCTTGTTTACATCATTCATTTTCATGACATTTTTGAATTACAAATTTTCTCCCCATCTTTCCCCTGCCCCAACCCTAAAACAGCAATCCCACTGTAAAGCCCCTCCCCTGCTCTGCT
>JAQQSW010018014.1:0-11339 GCA_028646575.1 Pseudocheirus occidentalis | reverse complement strand
GAACAGATTGTGGGAGGGGTCTTACAGTGGGATCAATGTTCTGAGCTGGGGGGTAGGGACAAAAAGGGGAGAAAATTTGTAATTCAAAACCTTGTGGAAATGAATGATGTAACCAAGAAAATAAATTAAAATAAAAAAAAATACAAAAAAAAAAAAAAAAACCAAATTACAATACAAATAAGAAACATATTGTGGGCACATGCTTATTAGTTAGTTCCAACATGTAGCCTTCCATACACTTGCTGAATCAACTTATTAAATTATCTCTGCCAATCTAGGTTATTAAAGCAGGTTCAGCACAAAGGATTATGTTTTCCAAATATAAAATCACCCTGAAAGTTACTTTAAAGTATTCCTTTTAATATTCTAACTTGAGAACAATTGTGCTAATACAATTTTCAGTTATGCCAAATTCAAGACTTGATGAGAAAACCTTTTAAGTAGAGTCATAACACAAGGGTTTTAACTTTTTAAGATATATGGGGAATGATATGCCTAGTTATTTGATTCTATATATGCTTTCTGGCAGACTGGGCCTAATGATCTGGAATGTAAATTCATCTCCTGCTCTGACATTTCTCTGTATTTTTTTATAAGTATCAGTGTTTACTCTTAAAAATTTTCTAACTTTTTTTACAAAGAAATCTAAAATATTTATTATATTTAAGAAACAGTCTGATGTTTCCTTGAAAAACTTCTTAGACAAAATTCAAACATAAGTGCCCAGATACATCAGGAATACTTCTGAAGAAGCTTGATAATTAGAATAATCTATCAGTTCAAGGAACAAAAATGGGACTGATTCACCTAAGTTGTAGCACTGTCTGAAAATAGGAAACAAGACCACAGTAAAATCAAAAAGATACTACAAATCTTCCCAAATCACTTTTGCTCAACTCCAGCCCTCTAGTGGATAGTAAAGGCCATGACCAGACTTCTATCAAAAGACCTAATTCCCAGGCCAAAAAAAGTGAAGTGGGAAAGAGAAGGGCAAATGGACTGGATATGAAGGGTATTTCCTTTTCCAGAACCTCCTGGTCTAGTTATACAAATCCCTAATGATTCCCCCAAAGACTTGAACCACAAGGTGTTTAGTGAAGCCTTGAAAGACCTTGCCACAGAAAAACAACCACAGCTCTTTAGTATAGAAGCCATGGATTTTTATCAGTTCATCAGTTTATCAGTGTTCAGTGTTATAGGAGAGTAAAGTTTTACACAGTCAACCACATATTTAAGAATTCAGTTTCTTGATTATTCCTGTCAACCCCCATACTCCAGAGTTTTCTGGGTCTCTTGGTTGGGCACAAAGTAAATTGGGAGTTAGTTTCTAATCAATAACTCAAACAAATCCAATTATCTACTTTGTTTTCTTCCTGCCAACCACAAGAATCTTCATTTCTACAAAAATGATTTGGTTAATTCTACTAATTTCCTAAATGGAAACAATAGGGGAACTTCCTATCTATTCTGGTACAAACTGCTAGGGAAAAACCCCACTATAGTATAGTCCCACATTTACAATGAGCTTACTGTAAATTCACCTGAAGTTCATGGTCCCTAACAAGTATTAGTTTGTCCTTTTGTCATCTCTTCCCAGGAGGAGGGAAGAGAGGAACACAATACATACGCAATGCATTTGTCCAGCAGTGGGCAAATTACCAAAAACTTTCACACGGACCACAGCATTTGAACCCTTTAAAAATATTCTGAAGCAGAAAGGACTGATACTATTCCCAGTTCAGGGATGAGAAAACTGAGAATTCAAAAAACCAAATGACTTTTCTCATAACACAAAGCCAGTCAATGACAGGCCTTGTACTTGAGCTCAGTTTTGTTTTGTTTTTTACTCTATATCCAGTCGTTTTTCTACTCCACCTCAACAGAAGAGATAGGTGACACCTCTCAATTACACAAATTCTCAATTGCAGATCTAAAAAACATGACTAATTAGCAACTCTATTTGATAAAGGGTTCTTCTGATCTAGAAGGAAATCCAGGGAAGGAAACTATCAAAGGAGTTGCTACAATAAGTAAAACAGAAAGCTGTACTATCAAGGCATCACATAAGTAAATCTTGAATGGAAGTATATCAATAATGTTAAAATGAATGCCACTGAATGTACATTTTAAACTACAAAAGCATCCTTTACACAGAAAGGTGGGAAAAAGAGGTTATATATTTACTATACAGATCTGTAAGTAGCCTCACCTGTATTTATCAAAAGATGTAAAAAAGAATTTTTTGGAGAGCAAGGAATTGGACAGGTCTAATTCACATAAGAATGCTCAGGTCTTGACATCCAATTTATAAATAAGATCTAAACAAGTTTTAAATCAAGCAACTTACCATCGTTCCAAATGGAATAGCTCTTGAAGCATGGTAATATATGGCTATAAAATTAATAAAGAAGGCAGTGCCACACACCATTGCAGGAACAAGAAAAGCCCCAATGAACATCTGCTTTATCCATCTCCTTCCTAAAAAAGGGGAGACAATTCATTAACAAAAGAAATGGACTACATAAATTATATAACTATTTAAATACTGAATTACTCACTATTTTCTTAATGTCAGCATTGATGAATCTTGATTACCTATCTCGTGTTTTAAAATGAAGGATTTTGTACCAGTTTTTTCATGTATTAGTTATATACCACTGGGTAAACTCACTTTAATCTCTCAGGGCCTCAGTTTCCTCACTGCAGGGGAGTAGGTATGCAGAGCACCAGACAGAATGCTAACTAAGGTCTCTTTCATCTTGATTCTATATATATATTCCAAGTACCCAAAGGCATTTAACAGCATACAGAGCAACAAACCTGGAGTCTAAAGACCTAGATTCAGCTCCCAACTCCAAACAATCATTAGCTATACAACTATGGTAAAGTCATTTAACCTCTCAGAGATTCACTTTACCTAGAAAGGGAAATAACAGCACTAGAATACTTCTCCTCAATGATTTGTTATAAAGGAAACACTCTGCAAACCCTAAACGTTGTAAATGTGAGTTTCTATTACTACTATCTGCACATAAATAGGGTACTTGGTATAACTTTCAAGATTCAACTAATTTTTTAAAATTAGGCAACCAAAATTTAATAACTAATGTGGTGTTATTCCATTTTAGAGATTACAGCATTGAAGCATGATTGTGTAGCTGGTAAAGCTCTGACTCCAAGTTTCCTGACTACAGGGCAAGCTACACAGCAAAATGTCTCTCAATCACATTTACATTACGTGGTTTAAAACACAAGGACCTTAGTACAATTATTAGAGAGCCATCAATTCCACAGCTATAAAGAAGCAACACAGAAGGAGAGGAATCATCACATGAACATCTGATAATGCATGAAAGTGGAAGGGACAGACTCAATTTCAATATCATCATTAATTCAGTAAACTACATCTATACAGACACATATGGTGGCCTGAGCAGAAAAGAGCAAAGAAAAGGTGACAGACCTTATTTTCCTTTTCATGCTTTTTCTTTTACTTATATTTCTATTCATAGAACATTACTTGAAATCCTGACAATCCTTCATATGTTAATGATTATACTTCTTAATTCTCTCCCTGCTTTATTTCTATTTTCCTGGCCCAACTTTTAGAAGCTACTACCTCCAAAGAAGGTAAGGAAAAAATTTGTAAAGAACTTCTGATAAATGGCTCATTTTCAATACAGTTGTAGGATATAAATTAAATCCATACAAATGATCGATATCATGATCCACACAATATTATCATATAAAAACCCAGTAGGAAGAGACAGAAAGAAAATTTCTATTTAAAATTAATGCTGATAGGATAAAATACTTGGGAGTGTACCTGCCAAGACACACACAGGAACAATATGAACAAAACTAGGAAAACCCTTCACACAAATGAAAATTTATCTAAATAATTGGAGAAATATTAACTGCTCGCAGGTAGGTCAAGTCAATATGACAAAAAAGACAATACAACCTAAATTAATCTATTTATTCAGTATCATATCAACCAAAGTACCAAAGAATTACTTTATAGAATTAGTAAAAATAATAGCAAAATAATCTGGAAGAACAAGAGGTCAATAATATGAAGACAATCAATGAAAAAAATTTGAAGGGGCTTAGCAATACCCAAACTATGCTACAAAAATGTAATTTTCAAGATAAATTGGTACTGGATGTGAAATTGAGTGTTTGATGAATGGAATAGCTTAGTAAACAATATACAGAAGCCAATGAGCATAGTACCCTGGCATTTGATAAACCTAAAGATTCCAGTCATTGGGACAAAAATTCACTATCTGATAAAAAAACTGCTAGGAAAATTAGGAAGTAGTGTGGCAGAAACTAGGCATGGACCAACATCACACACTGTATAGCAAGATAAACTCAAAATGAGTACTTGAATTAAACATAAAGGGTAAAATCATAAGCAAATTGGGGGAACACAGAGGACCTCTAAGGTCCATGGCTAAGGGAAGAATATATAACCAAACAAGAGACAGAAAAATTCACAGGAGGTAAAAATGGATAATTTTACTACATAAAATTAAGAAGTTTTTGCACAAGCAAAACCAATGCAGTTAAAAGCATAAGAAAATTAGAAAATGGGGGGAGGGGGGAGAAATCTTTGCAACAAATTTCTCTGATAAAGGTCTCATTTCTCAAGAATATAGGGAACTAAGTCAAAGTTGTAAAAATACAAGCCATGCCCCAACTGATAAACAGTCAAAGCATATGTATAGTTTTACAGGTAGCAGTCAACAGTCACATTAAGAAAATGCTCTAAAGCACTAATAGAGAAATGCAATTTAAAATTACTCTGAGGTACCACCTCACACCAATCAGAATGGCTAATATGGCATAAAAGGAAAATGAAAAATACTAGAGGGAATGTTAAAAAATAGTAATTCACTATTGGTGGAGTTGTGAACCACTACAAGCATTCTGGAGGACAATTAGAAACTGTATCCAAAGGGCTATAAACCTCTGCAACACTGGTATCAGGTCTATACCCCAAGGAAATAAAGGAAAAGAAACTACATGTGTGAAAATATTTATTGCAGGTCTTTCTGTGGTGGCAAATAAGTAGAAATTGAGAGGATGTCCATCAATTGCAGAGTCGCTGAACAAGTTATGATATATGAATGAGATGAAATGTTGTGCTGTAAGAAATGATGATATAAATGGATTCAGAAAGCTTGGGAGGACTTACATAAACCTAAGCAAAATGAAATAAGCAGACCAAAAGAACTATTTACATATTAGTAGCAATACTGTAAAGATCATGAACTGGGAAAAATTTAGTAGCTCTGATCTATATAATAATTCACCTCAATTCCAAAAGATTTAGATAGAAAGTAAGAACTGCTGAACCCAGAGTACAGATCGAAACATCTTTTTTTATCTCTTTTTCCTGTTTTTTTTTTCTTTCTGGAACATGGCTAAAGCATAAATCTATTTTACATAATTTCTTATTTATAATGGTTTTATATTTCTTGCCTTCTCAAGGTATGGGGGAGGGAAAGAGAAGGGAGATAATTTGGAACTAAAATAAAGCTGAATTTTAAAAAGAGAGGATAGTATAATATACCTGAGAGTATACCTGCCAAAACAGGTACAGGAACTACATGGACATAAATATAAAACATTTTTTATATAAATGAAGTCAGAACTAAATAACTGGAATAATATTTACTGTTTATGGGTAAAGCCAAAATAGTTTAAATTTTTTTTTTACCTAATTTATTTGTTCAATGCTATCCCAATTAAATTATTTAAAAATACTATACTGAGTTAGAAAAAATAATAAAAAAGTTCATTTGAAAGAACAAAAGGCCAGGAATTTTAAAGACACTAGGGGAAAAGATGTAAAGGAAGGAGATTCAGCAGTAGCAGACCTTAAATAAACTCTTATAAAGCAAAAGCAGTCACTGTTGAAGTGCAAAATGGATAATTGATTATTTTAAATTAAAATTTTCTTATATAAATGAAACCAATGTAGCCAAGAATAAGAATGCAGAAAATTTGGGGAAAAAAAACTTTCATAGACAATCTCTTGAGACAGAACGTGATTGTGCTGGAATACTGCTGTGGCATAGGAAATCCATAAACTGTTTGATCTAGAAAAACATGGAAAGACTTGGACCTATGAAGATGTTACGCACCTCCAGAGAAAGAGAAAGGACAAGTGGAAATATGCAGAGTATGGTCTTAGACACAGATATATGAGTATATATGTGTGTATTCTGTGTACACACACACACACACACACACACACACACACACACACACACACACACACACAGTAGCCTTCTCTAGGAGATAAAGTAAAAATACTTGGCAGACAACAACAAAAAACAACCTACTTTGAAAACAATATGTAGTATTTATTATAAAGGTTTTCTTGAAATGGAAATTTGTTTTATATTGAATCCTTTCTTATGTTCTTCTGTGTACATGTTAATGTTCTTTTAACTCCTCTTCTTATTTTGTATTTGTTTAAAGAAAATAAAAAATTTACGAAAAAAAAGGGAGGGTGGGGATACATTTTTTGGACATAGCAAATGTGGGAATTAATTTTATTTGACTGAATATTTGTTACAAGGATTTTGTTTTCTTTATTGTTCATCAATACAGGGATAATTTAAGGAAAGAAAATAATTTGTTTACTGAAAACAAAATTAATTTTTTTTAAATGCAGCACCAAAAAAATTAAATGAGACAAATTATTCTCCCAAACTGTCACTTAACCCAAAAATAAAGTTTACCATAAGTAATAATGGTAATCAATTCCTCTGATATACTTTCAATTCCTTCCTAACATTTCTTCCTCCACCTATTTCCCACATTCTCCTAATTTAACAGTTTATGTTACACTCTATGCTCTTTCACCCTCTTTAAAATACAAATCTCAATGGATGTATGCAGTACAGCTTAGCAAGCAAGCCATAGTAGAACTGTAATCTAATAAGATAGCAAGTACTTAAATACAAATCTCTGTAACCCCCCCCCAACCCATTATCTCAATAAACCTGGAGCTATTCCAGTTCTAATCTAGCCCTGGGTTCAATCCTAGTAGACCAGGGAAGGGTTCTAGGATCAGACTGGTATGAGGCCCTTGGGGAAATCTTTAAACATATTTAAGCACTGCTCACTGCACTAACCTGGGCCTTCTGGACTGGGTAGGATACAAGATAAGGCCAAATGTTCCAGGGCCATTAAATCTAGATTGTCTTGAATAACTTTTCAAATGTCTCAAAATCCTGGGCCTGGGTCTGCTATACCAGCAGTCAAAGGTGGCAGATGTAAGGAAAAAAATCACATGTATACTTCTATTCTCAGTAGAACAAAAACTGATTTTTTTTCCAAGTAGGAAAAGGCATCTTAACATTCTAGGTTTGCCTTAGAGCATCCCATTAGCTAGATACCTGACAATTAGGAATTTAGCTAGTAGATCTAAAATAAAATCTAGACTAGAAAAACTCAAGGAATGTTCAGTTCCTTGGCATTGTGGTACTGTAACCAAGGGTTGACATAATCAGAAGTATCTAAAATGCCACTTGTGCTTTAATCATTAATTTAATTATCCAACATTTGGGGGAGGGATTTTGGGGGTTGGAGTGGGTGGGGCAGGGAGGAGGCTGGCCAAGGAAAGGAGACAAAAAAAAGAGTACCAACTATGTACACACTGGAACAATTTAGTTCCTAATTTCTTTAGTACAGAAGATGTAACAAACCCAGGAGGTCTCAATTAAGTGTGCAAAGATCAATGAATCTCAGCACCTGGTGAGCTGAATAATTCAGCCATCACAGACTCAGAGAAACTGAGTACTGCAAGGGACTTTCAAGACTTTCTAATCCAAGAATCCCTAATATATCTTCAAAACAAGATCACATAAAGGTCTAGCAGGAAAGTCATACAATAATTATTTCTCTGATTCTTTACCCAAAGACCTCAAGTTAAGGGGAGCCCACTAGATCCAGATGAAGCTTAGTAACTTCAGTATATAGTTCTAACTATTCAAAAGTTCTTCCTTACACAAAGCAAAAATATGGCCTTCTGAAATGTCAACCACTTATTTTGTATTTATACATAAACTAAGATAATGTGCTAGATTTCACAGTAATATAATTACTTAAATTCCAAATACCTTGTATATACATACTATTCTATTTTAAAATGCAAAGTGATAGTATGTGAAAGTTACCTCCTTGTCTAGCATAAAGGCTCCCTCCAAAGTAGCCATTCACTGGGGACGTAGCAGCATAAACAAATATAGCTGTACTGAGCATTGATCCCCTCCTGAAAGTTAAGACAAATAATTTGATTTAAATACCAAAAACTTAAAGGCAACTTAATAAACATAATTATCTTAGGCTTGGCATATGGTTTTAATGTATCCAATAGTAATGCTATGAAAGTAAACATTCTGAGATCTAGTCAATCTTCCTACAATATTAAGATTACACTTTAATATACCTAGTGAGATCATGTTCTATTTTGAAATATCTGTGGAGAAGATACTACAGCCTACTTCTCAGATATTTATTTTAGTGTCTCAAATATGAAACATGTCACCTTATAATCACTCAATTCAATAAATGTTTATTAAGTGATCACTATGTGTAAGACTTCAAGTATAAGAGGAGAGATATAACCTCAAGGACCTTACATTTCACATAGTAAGAAGACATTTAAATGGTGAGAACACAGATGTATGTAAAATTGATAACCAACCTCAGGAATAAGGTTCAGGATAATTCATTATTAAGGAAATTATTGGATTAGTTTTTTCTATAACTTATTTCAAGGGATAATGAAAATTGTCACCTGTTAACAACCCGATTTCCTCTGACAGCTAAGTTCTATTAAATACAAAGCTATTACTTTAAACATCACCAAAACATTTAGACATTTCCTCATTTAACTTTGTTTTTGGAAATGAAAAAAATAAAAGGGCTCAAACAACATAACAATAGCCACTGGCATTAGAAACCAACTTTCTTTACAATATATTAATTTGGAGCTAAAAAAGTAAGAAGAAAAAGTATTTTAAATGATATGTATAAGATAACATACTTATGCTGGTTAATGTTTTCCTAACTTTAACTGACATATATCTAAGAGACTTTGTCCCTAAAATGAGTGTATGCACTGGTGAAAGCAAATAATTTGTACAAATTAACCATACCTATAGATTTATAAATATTCACCTTAACATGTTATCTATGACTACCGAAATGACATTTAAACATATAAAATTCTTACTAAAAATATAATTATGAACAGAAATATTTTAATATACTAAGAACAAAAAAAGGATTATTTATAAAACTGTGAACTTCTGTTAAGTACTGTTAAAAAGCATATATTACATTTTGCAAGGTGATAACGAAATTGTTTTGTGTCCTCTTATGGATTTTTTTTGGTCAGTATATTTTTTTGACATTATGTAAAAGCACTCGTTCCTACAGTAGCCAGAAAAATACAATAATGCACTCTTTAAAAGGTGCATGTATCTTAGGAAATGTGTAATCTAGCCCAACTATACAATATATCATTTGTGACTCATATTATAAAGAGATGTGTGTGTGTGTGTGTGTGTGAGAAAAAGAGTCTAGAGAGAGATCAGGCTTTTCTACTTTTTTAAAAAATTTGCCAACTAAAAATTTCTAAGCATAAAACCCAGTACATTTTTAAAATCCTAGCCATTCCCTATTCAAAAATTTGAAGTGGAAAAATGGGTAATACTGAAAGCTTCCAAACTGATTAAAGTTTGGCAAAACTTTATATGGTTTAAACTGCAGTATTAGAACATATCATTAATAACATAATAATAACAAAAACATTCAAGGATAAGATCAAACAAAATGGCTGAGAATAGGTATTTGTCCTTGGATTTGTCAAATATAACCAAGTTTTACCACTGGGTATGGTCTGAAACACCTGTGATCTAAGAATAGCATCCAAAGGCATTCCATGGGCAATATCCACATGAACTCAGTAACTGGTCAAAAGAAAAAACATCAAATGACTGAGTCATGCAGATTTATTTGTGGAAACACAGGGGGTTGTTATGATTTAGGATCAAATTTTTACCACCAGAAACTATTGAAGATCATCCATAACCTCAGACTAGAGATCAATGTAGATTATGCAAAGAGAAGGTAGAAACTACAACATAAGGCAGGCTATAAGCCTGGTGGCCTGCTAGATATCTAGCAAGACATGATGCATGTAGTGGCTATGTATGTGGTGGCTAGAACTGTTATCTGAAGCTAGCTATGAATTCATGGATGGATAGAGATCAAATCTCTATAGTACAAATAAAGACCTCAAAAATATCCTGGAAGACTCAGCCAATAATGTGTACTAGAACCAGGTCATCATCACGATCTGATTACTGCAATAATCATCCAAACCTAACAAGTGATCCACAAAAATTAAGCAACATTTTTAAAAAGCCATACCAAATATATGTAACCCCCAAACTACATGGAACAAAAGCCAACAAAATACAAAAACCCAGCCAAGGAGATAATAATCATGTGAAAACAATATGAAAGTAAATAATAGCTATGGAGCTCTTTTATCCATCTGTGTAACAGGTAGAACATGAAGTATGAAAAAAATAATGGCATGACAACAACTTTTCCCAGGACTATGCCCATCCAAAAAAATGAAAACTAGGTGATAGTAATAATGGTATACATTTTAGATAGTCATTTACACTTAACAAAAACCACTTCACATATCATTTGGTCTCTTATTATCTGAGACACTGGTAAGTCCCATAACTTCTTTAGACCTAAAGTTCCTACTCTACTTTGACTCTGTAAAAGGAGATTAGACACAGCCTTTAAGGGCACTTCTAGCTCTGTATCTATGATTCTCACAACCACCCTGTAAGATAGATTCATTATTATCCCAATTTTTACAGATGAGGAAACTGAGGCCTAGGGAAATAAAATGATTCACCCTGGGACACAAGCTAGCAAGGAAGGATTCAAACTCCAGACTCCAAGTTCAGAGCTCTAGCCACTATACCACAATGTAAAACATCCAATTCAGAGATAGATTATGTTGTGGTGATACATGAAGATTATCTTATACAGTAGTAACACCAAACACATAATCAAATCCTTGTGATTCAATAGTGAGGAATTTTATAGTGTTTCTAATTTGATAAAATGCTCCCTGACATCTTTTTTTATTTTAATTTATTTTCTTGGTTACATCATTCATTTCCACAAGGTTTTGAGTTACAAATTTTCTCCCCTTTTTGCCCCTACCCCCCAGCCCAGAACATTGATCCCACTGTAAGGCCCCTCCCACAATCTGTTCCCTT